>VXAC01000847.1:337102-436584 GCA_013399225.1 Rhipidura dahli
TTTTTTTTTTTTTGTCTATTAACCTTAAGGAAAAAACATCCAACTGATTCAATTACCTTTTTACCCCACTACCCCTTCTTTAAACACTTTAGCTTCCTCTGCTTTCTTCAGTAGATCTTAAGTCATGGATCTCTAAAGAAGATATTTGAAACAAAGAGTTTCATGCCATTTTGTGAAATAGCTCATAGCTACTAGCATATGCTAAATGCCAGCCACTATTGCAAGGAAAGCCTCTACAGGAAAATAGCAACAGCTTCCACTGGTTATTCCAAGATTTACTGACATTTAAAGACTTTCTAACTTTTCTGGAAAGCAAATATTACTATTCCTTCACAAATATTATTCATTATTGTTATGGCTTACGCAAGATACATTTGATTTGCTTTAGTTAAGGTGTTCAAATCCCCGAATGCCAACCAGTTTTAAAACACTGATGATGAAAGAAAAATAATGACTGAAAGATGAAGTTCTTAAGATTTTAATAAAAATGACAGTTAATTCCCTTATTTGTGATAGTTTCTCTCTTCATAGTTTTTCATTTTTAATTTCAAAGCTCTCACAGCTGTGACTAGAAAGCCTTAACATGAAAGCTGTAAGGAAATACTACATTGCAATTTGGCTCCATTTACCAACTCTGTTTTTTAATTACTTGCTATCTTGATAACTTGGTCTTCTCTTTTGAAAACACTTACTTGTTCAGAACTCTTTCTCCTAAGCACACCTCTACTGTTCCAGAGGATGACCAGGAATGTTTGTGCATCTGCAAAGTATTGGAAGCATAGAAACAGCCATCTGTTCCTTAGCACGTTCTTTCCCTAAAGCAACCAATTCCTCGTTCTTATGATTGGAGAAGAATTTGCAATTAGCCCCCAACAAGGCCATCTGGATAAGGCATTAGCATTATCTTGCTTATACCCCAGCTTGTGTATAATTATAAAATTACAGCAGATCTTTTTTTTTTGACCACCTGGCTACATACTCTCTTCAAGATTCCAGAACTGGAAAAGACACTGCAGAGAAGAATGCCTATCATTATTTTACTATGTTTTAGTACACCTTTGGGAGTCATACAACAATTTATTCTATTTTTATTATAATAAACCATAACCTTCTCGAGTTCACTCTCCCTATGATATGTAAAGTAGTTTTACAATATTGTCAAAATCAGAAATGAGCCTGTTATGCTGGGAGTATATAAGTGGATATATAATGTATTTTTAGTGTCAGCCTTGTCCTTAGAATTGTGGATATGTCACTTCTTAAAATATGGCAAGACTTTCAGATATTAGGCCAATATTATAATATTACACTGAAGAAGAAATTTCTTAGGTGTCAAGATCAACAATTTACTAATTTTTTCTTTAGGTCACATAACAGATCCCCAAGTTTACAATAATTTAAAGCCGTCTGTCCTTCTGTATGTGTTCATAACACTTCACAATTTATGGAAAGGTTTTAACTCTCTGCTTTTATCCTTGGATTACAGATTCCAATGGAGGATTTGGTAGTAGAGGGACAGTGTTATGATTCACTACAAAATACAGCAATGAACACACGCCTCTTAAAATGCAATATCCTGTTGGCATGATTGTTCTGAGAATTGGCCAAAAACCTGTATTAGCTCTAAAATATTTTTTTCAGAGTATTAGTAGCAAAAGCATTTTGACTGAGATAGAAAATTCTTGCTTGGTTATTATCAGCTACAAAATCAGGAAAGGAAACTCTGAGTATTTGAAAACAGATCATGGTGGTTTTAGGGGATTATCTGTTTTGTCAGTATTTTCACTGTGAAAAGAAATGCTCAAACATATTTTTAAAGCTATGTTTTTACACCTATAAATCTGTCTGTATATAAAGTAGGCTGGAGTGTCAGATGACCCCACCTTACAAAGGAAGAAGTAAACAAATGGCTCCCAGTAACAGAACTGTCTGACTTAGCTTGTATTTCAGTATGCCTTAAGAGGCTTGTGAGTCAGCTTTGCCCCTGGCTGCCACGGCAGTGCCAGCCCTCCCAGTGCACCCTGTGCTCCCGGGGCTTCAGAAGTGGCCAGGAACTGCCACCACCCAGTGGGTTTCATCTGTAAACACAGAGCTAAATCAATGCCTTCATGGAACTCAGAGAACACGGAATGCAATTCTGACCAAGTCAATCCTTAGCAAATGAAAAGGAAAAATAACACAAAGTGAGGAAGGTATAACATAATTTGAAAAGCTTATGTAAACCAGTCTGCTCCTATTTCAACAAGTCTGCATTTTTAAGGGGTAATGTTTTCAGTATACAGCTTTAGTGTAACAATAATGTTCAAAACTGTTGCAGTTTTTCTTTGAAATAATAACAATATAATATATTTTCATTCCCAAAAAAAAAAAATTAAATTTTGAATAAATAATGTTTTCATATTAATTTTTGTGTAATCAACAATGAATGATTATTCTCTCTTCATCTCACCAAGTGAGTCTAGTGAAGTCGAGGAATATAAACTAGACACAACTGATACAAATTTCAGGAGAATTAGGCCCAAAATACTTTATTTCTATTAAAAGCCAAAGTCATCCTCTTGCCTCTGCTGTTTGTTCCTTCTAAACTGAAGAACTGGCCAGAATACTTCACAGTTAAACAACAAAAATGGCCAGACTCTGATTATTTTCATCCCCTCTGAACATAAGGCAGACAAATGGAATACATACATGTTTGCAAATAGTCTTGTAAACAAAATATACCCTTGGTTTTTGATAGCCCAAATCCCTGCTGTTCACTTACCCTGGATCACTCCCATGACTCATGATGTATGCATAACATTTTCTGAAACCTAAACATCAGGGAAAAACATTGACCTTGCCAAAAATACTGGATTAAGATATTTTCTGTATCTACTTTTGATAATACTTGAGTGATATTTCTTTTAATAATCTTGAATATTTTCTATTCAAAACATTGCATGTATTTACACCTATTTATAGGTGTAAACCAAGCAATAAATTCAGCCTCCCAAGAACTAGGTACCATGGACAGCTCCAGGAGCATCAGTGTAAGTGTCACAGTGGCAGCAATACCTCAGGAACATTCAAGATGGCCTCTGATTTTGAAGGGACCTCTCTGCTTTCAGTCTATAGCAGCATTGGATTTTAATTTCCAAACGTAATTGTGGAAGTCATGCTCAATTGTTCACAAATGGAGTTTACCTACTCAGGGCAGCAGACAGAGCTGCATTGCTGACATTCTTGTTTTCTTCTCCTACAGAGTCGAATGGCAGAAAGTTTGCGTCTGTTTGATTCCATCTGCAACAACAACTGGTTTATCAACACTTCCCTCATCCTTTTTTTGAATAAGAAAGATCTGCTGGCAGAAAAAATCCGACGCATCCCCTTAACAGTCTGCTTTCCTGAATACAAAGGCCAAAACACTTATGAGGAGGCAGCAGTCTACATCCAACGCCAGTTTGAGGACTTGAATCGCAACAAGGAGACCAAGGAGATCTATTCACACTTCACCTGTGCCACTGATACCAGTAACATACAATTTGTGTTTGATGCAGTGACAGATGTCATCATTCAGAACAATCTCAAATACATTGGCCTCTGCTAAGAATTCTTGGGCTTAATCTGTTTTCCTGGAGTGATATAAAAGGGGCTAACCTCTTCCACTTCTAGTGGAAAAAGTTGGGCAATGCTTAATAGCCCATGCAGAGAAAAGGGGAAATCTGACATATGAACACAGTTCCTCTTATGCCCACTTAAACTGCTACATCATTTTCCCCAAATATATGTTCTGGAGAGTGAGAGCCTCCTCTCCAAGAAAACCCCGCACCCCCAGTAAGAAAAAAACCCCTGACCAACAATTCAAAAACCCCAAACAAAAACAAAAAAATAGAGATTGAGGCCTAACTCTGTGGAAATGTTCCACCACAGTCACTGCACTTTTATTCCATTTGTTTCATTCCATTTCCTACAGTGGGAGTGTTATCATGTTCTGTGTAAGAAGTGACTCTTCATCCAGTTGTCCTAAAATTTTATTGACATAAAAATACAAATCTGGTGAGTGACAGATGAACTTGTTTGCAGGGTGTGGAGCAGAGTGCTTGTGTTGGGGAGAAAAGCTAGTTCAAACCAGCTACTGAATGAGTTTAAGCAAAATACTACTTAAATTTGTAGAGAATGGGCATGTGCCCACAATATTGGTATCCACAGTCAAGAGTATGTACACATCCATCATGTATGCACATGCACATGACTCTCAGCATATACTATGTACACACTTCTGCTTTACTTTACTGTTTCTCATGGACACCTTGCCTATTAAAGGAATTGTTGGTGCGCAACTGTTTTGTGATTTCCAAACTGACTAGCAGCTCTTTCTGCTCTTTATGGCTTCAAATATGCAGCAAAACTACATGAAATGAATCTTTGAATAGGCCAAATGAAGGTTGGTGTTTCTTTTACTGATAAGGAGTTTTATACATCAAAACAGTCTTCTTTTACATCTTTTTTTGCCAAATCTTGTGGTGTTTCATGAAAAACCAAATTATATTTAAGAAGTAGGTTAGTGTTCCTTTTTTAATACAGAATTAAAAAATAAATTTCAAAGCAATTTTTAAAATTATTAAAATTATTGTTGTAGTGTCTGGATTGCTGAATGTGAAAATTGCCAACGGACAATTCTGTTCCACTGCTCCAAATACTTTCTGGGTATTGTAATATGGTAACAGATTTCCTAAGAAGCAGGAGCCATGGAAACTGTGTAGTATATAGCCTCCAAAGTCTTCTTTTGTTGGTTTTTAAAATTATTTTTAAATGTGATGTGTTATTAGAAGGTCAAAGATGAGCGATATGAACAATAACTAAATGTCTTGATATTTCAATTTAATAATTTAAATTATTTACAGTTTAGTGAAGTTAAGGAAACTGAAGTGATGCAATCCTCAGCTCTAGGTTTCATCTCATAAAGAAACACTACTGGATGGAGTAACATTCTGGCAAAAGTTTGAATGCATAAGAAGATCTGTGGGACTCTACTGGAAAATCTCATATGGATCTAAGTCTTTGGGCAGTTGGTTCTTTCTCCTGCCATAGAAAAGACTTCTTAAAGACTTCAGTGTAAAGTTGGTGTGTAAATATATGTTTGATAACTGTAAAGCACATACGTATGCAGAGACACAGACACACATGCACACTGGAAAATCACCTTCTACTTTTGTTCCCCTTATGTACTATGATTAGTGCAAGAAATCTCAGCCAAGGGCTCTAAGAAAATTAAAACAAAGTGGTTAATAACATCAACATTTAAATTGTCCACTTCAAAAATAAATAATTCAAATGATACTGAATGTGTCTATAGTGTGTTCATTAAGTAATGTTACGACAGTTACTTAATTGGATAATGCTTGTGAAGTTTTCTTCTAATCTAATTTTGAACAAGATATTTTATCCCTGTACCGAATTCATGGGATCCCTTTAAACATTCCCTGCCAACTGTTACACCTGAAGAGTAGAGGCAAAAGAGACAATGAGGCTATGCCTCCATGGTATAAAAAGTCTGTCATGGCACACAGACAGTTTTTAGGTCTCACTTGTAGTGAGAAGGTACTGCTGCCTGATTGTGATATTTGCACTCAAGCTGCTTGGCTTGGTGAGTTAACTAAAATCTATACACAGTAATTGCTAGTAAAGGTTCCTCTAAACTTTGTTTACTATTAAATTGCTCTCATTTGCTGGGAAATTGTGCAGTATTTCCAGTCTAATTTGCTTTTTCCATGTAATATCCAATTATTAGCCAGTTGAACTGTGGAAAAGTGGAAAGTGAGTCAGGGCTCCCTTTTCCAACAAATGGTATATTACATGTTTTGCCTCCTTCCCCTCTTTCTTTCACCAGACTGTGGCCATTTCAGATTAGTGAAAGAAGTGACAAGAAAACACCAGCATTCATTACAGCATAGCTTCGAGGTAAGAAAGCTGGATAAAACCATGAGTGTAGTCAATTATCAGGAGGGTAACAGACACTTTATATTAAAAACCAAATCTTTATTCAACTAAGAAGGTCTTTCTACTGTAAGTGTTAGAGATGATGAAGTGGAGAACCCAGGATATTTCAACAAAGGCCCAAGGGGATTTCTAAAGGAAGGCAGCCAATTCCATTCCTCGTTGAATGAAAGCTATCTTGGGAAGGAGAAAAGAAAGTGAAGCACCACCTGTGCTCCTACTTGACTTAAAATCAGAGGCATGGGGAGGAACAAATAAGTAAATAATTAAGTTTAAATAATCAAGTCACAAAACAATGTTAACTGAATAGCAATTTCTTGCTATTAGTTCTCTAATTATTTAATTCCTATGATTTTTTGGTCTTAGTATTCTGAGTAATTTATCCATTTTCTCTCTGAAGAATTCAAAATGTTAAAATAAATTCTGTTTTATACAGAGGTTTCTGTATAAAAATTCTGATGTATAAGAAAACTGAGGCATAGCAAAGTTAAAACTAAAACGTCTGTTGGCTGAAGACAGGTGCTGAAATTAAATCCCTTGGCTCTTAGTCATTCACCTGGATAAATCATGCAATTAAATTTGCATCTATTTTCTCAGTTCTCAGGTTTATCAGTGATGCAGTGCACTGCCACCTGAAAGAGCTGCATTAATAC
Source organism: Rhipidura dahli (assembly GCA_013399225.1). Lineage (NCBI taxonomy): Eukaryota > Metazoa > Chordata > Aves > Passeriformes > Rhipiduridae > Rhipidura > Rhipidura dahli. The sequence goes on from VXAC01000847.1 coordinate 343,732, forward strand.
AGCTGGGATTTCACTTCACCTGGGCAACAATGACATTCACAGAAGAGATGTCCCATCTGCTGCACTAAGAATGCCATCTGTCCTTTCAGCATTTGCACTCCATACAGCAAAACAAGTTTTGAAGGGAAAAAGTTATCCTTAAAGAGTCCTTATCCACACATTCAATTGGTTATGATTTTTCATGGGTGAAAAAGTGGAGACACTGAGAGTCAGCAATGTAGGAGAAACATTATCTCTCGGGCTCTTCCCAAATAGAGGTTCTGGCAAGCTTAAAAATCCATTGTTCCATCCATTCCACCTCAGTCTTTGCCGAAAAGAATTAAGTACCCATAAATGACAGTAATGTATTGGGTAAGAATTATTAAACCTTTCCAGTGTTAACCACATCATAATGAAAGATATTTTTCCCTAGAACTGTTTTTACAGTTGCTATTGCTGAGGTCATTTTATCACTGCATAATAATTTCACTAATATTGTCAAGTGTTATGTATATCAACTAACTGTTTTTATAAAGACAGAAAGTTTTGCTATTAATTTCTTTAATGTTTTAAATTTTCACCTCCTGCTGGCCCTTCTCCCTCTTCCATCCTCTACTGAACACATATATCTATAGTTTTTGTCTTTCTTCTGCCCATTAATTCTTTTCACTAAGTTGTTGTTTCTTCTGGAAATGTTACTCCTTGGTGTTCTTCCGGTCTTTGTGCATTCTCCCACCTTTTGGTTTTTAACTGTCCCACTGTTCCTGGAAGACACTGGTACACAGCCTTAAATTTAGGAATCAAAAACACTCTGTAAGTGGATTTGCTTAAAATAACCACATTTTCCTAAATTACTCCTGTTTGGAGAGAGACCAGGTGGCCTGGCATACAGCTAGCTGGAGTCACTGACCACTTTCCAGTTAAAACAGCTACACGTCATGCCAAGAGCATGTACGGCTTCTGTTCTTTTGTCTAGCACAGAACACATTGTTTTATTGGCCCTGCAAATTACCTCAGCTCTAGAGAACAGCAGAAATTGAGCAGTGGAGTGGTGCATTAGTTGCTGACCTCCTCCAGCTGATAGAAGGTACATTCTATCTCATCATCTGAATGTGAGGTGTAGAAGTGAATGCAAAGAGACAGTTTCTTGGCTAGCTGAAAAAGGTTGAATTACCAAAAAGAGACTAATTCTGTATCTGTAATATGTCAAATGAATTTTGTCAGACCTTGTGACTGTTACAAATTATTGGAAAATATTTGTGGTTGTCCCTGATAATTCCCCGAATTGTCTCATAGCAAAAAGTTTTGCACGTTTTTGTTTTTCTTTTAAGTAGCTCTCTGTATGTGAGTCCATACTACAGTGACACAATTCTGCTCCAGGATTTATCTTCCAACCCTTAAATACAGGCATGTATATTTTTATACATACATTATGGTTTTTATCTAAATAAACAGAATACATGACTCAAAAAAACACCTTTTCCAAGGGTAATTACTCAGAGCTGCTTTTACAGACTTTTCAAAAAATCTTGTTTTCTATACTGATGTTCACAAAGTTGTTTAGCCCAACATAGTAACAGCCTTCATATGAATGAAATTATTTAGGATTTTAAAAAGGACTGCATGCATGTAAAAATACTTCTTTAGATTTTTTAGAATTTATGTACAGTTAGCAAGGCTTTAAACAGTCAATTATTTTTACGCATCAGTAATGAAACTGAATTTCTCAGACAATATACTTTGCTATGAATTTAAACAGTATGGCTTTTTAACTGATAATTTCTACTGAAACTTTAATTTTAAAATTATAATTTTGATCAACTGGAAGAGAAGTTTAAAACTAATGTTCAGATTAGAACACTTATAAAACTAGTGCACTGTGATGAACAGCTGATCCACACCTTGAACAGAAGGGGCAAAGTGAAATTTTGATGAAAGTTTCCAAAATACCAATTCAAACATGCAGTCCACAGAATCTGTGTCTTGAGCAGGTAGCTTTAATTTGCATATGGCTTAAGAAAGTTAACTAATAAAAACTAAGACAAGCAAAAATAGACAAGATACTGTTTTTAAATATGAGTTTCAAGGGTAACGGAATAAATTAAATCGTGGCATAGGTGAATTTACCTGATTTCCTCTCTGCATTGTGTACTTGAATACTTAACTGCTTAAAACCTCCTACCTTCAGGTAATTTTGCCATCATGCCAAAAATCTGATGGGTGTTCTTCCGACAGATAGGTACTGGATCATCCAGGAGCCCAGTGAGGGCAGAAATGATTCCACTTCGTATTAGCCCTTGCCTAAAAACAATGTAGGACAGATTTAATACAACATAATAAAACTTTCATATATTCGAGATATTTAATCTTAACTGCTCTTCTTTTTGCTGCATCTTTCTGACAAAACTTAGGAATTCTGTTCTTATTTCTCACTGAAACATCACTTCCCACATCATTCAGTAAACTTTGGAATTACACCTACCTGCCAATACTATGCAAAGCCATTATAGACAGAACTTCTGTTGTTTTTTGACGGACAGTTTGGTCATGATGTACCAGCAAAGTCTTCAGGTTATCCAAGAATCCTACGAGACATTAGAGTTCATTTTGACACTTCTTACCTTCAGCATTAATTTGAAATAGCAATATTCATCATTAATCTCACAATTTGAAGTGCCTCAGAATTTTCAGCTTGTCCTGACAGTGAAATTCTCTTTGTCATATCTCAAGTAAGGAAGAAACTTTCAAATTTCAAGGCCTACTGCCAAAAATGTCATGCTACAAACAAGCTCCTGATTCCTTATCAAGTTAAATCCTAATGCTGCAAATATAAAGTGACATAACTCTAAAAATAAGTCACTAGAACTACTGATGTCTTTAGAAACCATGTTTTTGCAGGATTGACACTCACTTGGTTTTTTTGAACAGAAAGAAATGTGGTGAACCAATAATGGTTGTGTATGTACATATGGCACTGACCAAAGCCAAAAAACCTAACAACACCAGACAAACAACAACCTCACATTGCTTTGGCAATCAAACTGTTCATCAAACATTAACTTTTTAAATTTTGAACATGATCATTCTCTTCTAGGAGAGGAAAAAATACAAAAGAAGTAGATGGAGAACAAAGCAGTAGCAAACAATGATTTTTTTCAGTGTAACATAATGAGCTATGTATATTCACCACAGACTGCTAAAATTTACAAAAATAAGCTTGTGGTCAGGTATTTTTCCCCCCCAGAACCAAAACTCAGGATTCTTCCAGGCTTTTGAAAATAGTGGTGGCCAGATGTAGTCTTGATAAGTATGATAAATCTGGTTATATTCCTTTCTTTTCTAATTTCTCATTAAGTTCCAGGCAAGTGAGTGATGATGGTGATGGGGTTCTAACTTTGAACTAATTACGTGGGGGTTTTTTTATTAGCCTATGTTAGCAATTAGCTAAAATCAGAATAAAGTCCGGGGACATGGTTTAGTGGTGATCATAGCAGGGCAGAGTTAACAGTTGAACTGGATTATCTTAGAGGTCTTTCCCAACCTTAACAATTCTGTGATTCTACAGAAAGAAAGATTCTGCACTGTTTTTGTATTTTGGGGTTGATAAAACATATAGTGAGCCGTTGGTAAATCCTAAAGTAATGAGAATTCTTAAAATAACTGTCATGTATATGGTACTAAAATATTCTTTACCTTCCTAAGGTAAACAAACAGATTTTTTCCTGGGCATCTTGTGTCATCAAAGATATTGTAAGGAAAAAGTAATAGAAGAAAGTGAAGTGGAGTTCCCCCCCGCCAGGCCTGCCCCAGTGTGTCAGAGCTTGTGAGAAGAGATCACTTACCTAATGCTATTGCCTGGTAGACTTTTTCTGGGTCGTGGACCAGATCACAGAGTGCCATCAGTGCCCGTTGCTGCGTCAGCAGCTCGGGAGACTGCAACTCCTCATTCAGTTTAGGAAGGGCCCTCCTCCCAAATGCCAGAGGAGCTTTTGTGGGGTCTATATCAGGGGGGAGGTAGGCTGAGATACGAGGTTGTGCCATCCCAAATATTCCTCAGAAGGATTCTCCCTATCCCTAAAAATACTCCAAAATGGCTGTACTCGGTGACTGGACAGATAATGTACCATAGAAATACCTACTGACTTTAAACAGTGCTCTGTGCTCCAAGAAGCTCTTTTAGCAAACATACACTGTCAGGAAGCTGTGAAAGAGGCTGGAATCGTGCATGGTCATCAGCACTACTGTGTGTTCATCTAAATTGTCTTAATCTGGTTTAATTCTCACTGAACACTGTAAAGAAAAAAGAGAGAGAGAGAAAGCTTAAAATTGCAAGGAGGGAATGTTTTTTAAAGGGTTCAAGGGAAGCAACCCAACGCCCAAAATTGGGGGGAGCACTCAAAATAACAAAATTAAAGCAAAGGAAAACAAAATACCCAAAATTCCTTTTTTTTTTTTCCCCCAAAGAAAAAAGCATTTTTAAAAGGGATCTGGTTACAACCTGCCCTCAGAATTCGGTAACATTTGATAGAACACAAGAGGGCTGCTCTCCAACCCCTCCGCTCCGCCCCGCCCGTCCCCGCTCTGCCCCGCCCTTCCCTCACCACGGAAAGCGGCTCAGCTGACTGAACACTACGATCTCCAACACTGAAAACTGCTAGCACCAAAATAAAAGTTAAAACAGCCTCTAAACAACTTCACTTCGCCTTCACAGCAAACGTAATAGAGTAAATAATCGAAGGCGCCGTGTGCCATTACCAAGCCCCTGCTCCCGCCCCTCAGCGCTGGCCGGCTCTCAGCGCGCGCGTGCCCTGGTTGCCACAGCGCCCGTTCTGTGCGTACGCGCCTCTTCGTGAATAGCGACTAACGCAGCCGAGCCCCGGGTCCGGCTGCGTCACCAGCGTGAGCACCGCGTTTGGCGGTGCCCGCGAGGAGGCAGTTACGTCAATGGCGTAGCTGGGCGAGGGGCGCGGGGCGCGGTCGCTGAGGGGACCCGTGAGGCGGCGGGGATGCCGCCGTGGTGTCCCGGAGTGGCAGCCGTTCTATCTCGGTTCCTTGCTAAAGTATGGGGTCTCTGTCGTCGCCCCCTGTTTTCAAAGTAATTTTAGTTGAACAAAATTGAGGAAAATTCAGAGTGAACAAAATGGTGGTCGAGATAAAGGCACAAATACAGCAGGCGAGTACAGGCCTTGGGGTACAAGGGCTGAAGGGAGTGCAGTAGTTTTGGACTAGGTTTTCTTTCCTAATCTTCTGCAGAATGTCACTATGAATAGTTAGAATGTAATAAGGGTTTCCATTTTTACTTAGTTTCACATAACTGTTCACAGGAAGGTACACGGGAAGAACGAATCATAGCAATGTTGTGGCACAATTCAAAGGTGTTCTGGATTGCCAGATGTGATCTGGCATCAGCAAAAAACTCCGAACAGCTTTTGCTATGAAAGGATAATGCAGATAAGTGAAGTCGTTGAGATGATTTTCATTATGTCTGAGTAACAATTGTAATAATCAAAGTTCTTAAACAGGATTTTACAAACCCAAAGTAATTCTGATCAGCTGGATTAAAATGCATCACAGGGAATAGGTTCTGGTTTGTTGATCTTCAAAATCCATAAAAGAAAAATTACTACCTTAAAAAATATTTTCTGGAAGGGATTAATTTTTCTGCAACATTTTAGAGCAGATTATTTAAAGTAGAGGTGACTTCCCTGAATTAGATTAGACTTCCACTACTATGTACTTTTAAAAGTTCACCTGATTTCCATAGGAAGAACATTAATTTCCTCTCCTAAGGAACAGGACAAAATCAGAGACTCATCCCTCTGTGTTAACTCTGCTTTTGGTGTGAGTTGTTCTGTCTTGTCCTTCACTGTAGCTTGGAATACTGATTTTGTTAGTGGTCATGACATTAACTTATTTTATGCATGCCTTCTGAAGGCCTTCCTCACATCCTTTGTCTCTCCACAGAAGCTGCTTGTGCTACTGTTCTTGCAATGTTGAGATAAGAGTGTTGTGATGCCATGGAGACACTGTGTTCTCAGCCCTCCCTGGTGACTGAATCCCCAATCAGCTCTTTAAGAAGAGAAAATATGGATAATTCTCATTCTTTTTAGCAGTTTTTTATTTCTTAAATTCTTTTCCTGTAATGGTGTGTCTTGTTTGTTGATTTGGTAAGTTGGGATATGCTTATGTGTGTGTGAGATTTAGATTAAATACACTAAGTGACAGTGGCATCTCAATTTTGAAATATTTCTGTGTGGTTGCATTGGTCCCTCCTGTACTTTGTATTCACCGAGACTGTTGAACTGGGGTTTTTGTTGCTTAATTTGTGAAAGAGCTCTAGGAGAGGAACAATGACTCAGTCTATGTACACCTGACAGGTGTTTACGATGCTTAGGAGGTGTTGAACTAGAACTAGAACATGCAGAAGGCAAGTTAGCGTTTTAAACTCTTACCAACTCATGGAGTTTTTGTTTTCAGAACTATACTAATAGTTCTGACATTAATTAAGACATTAATATTGCCATAAAATCATTCAAGCTTGTCAAAAGGGCAGAAGTACAAGGATCTAGATCTCTCAAGTTTTATGTTGTCAACAGTAGCATAAGTAGAACTATCCATATGGTAATAGATAAATACTGTAATGTCACCTTCTTTGGTGAATAACACATCAGCTACAAATCTGGATTCTTTATGGGGAAGTGGCTGTTTGGTATGGTTGAGATCATATTCGTGCCTGAAGTGATTTAAAAGCAATTCTTCATGGAAGAGAATAAAACATTAATTCTAAGTTGTGGAGTAGCAATTTTGTTAAGCCTTGCTCTTTGTGTGTGCTTGTAAAACACAATTGTATGTTTTTTTCTTCTGTACATGTTCACTGTTTAGAACTACTGGTCTGCACTGATGTGCCCTTTAACCTTTTTAGTCTGCTGCAGAAGTGGGAGAGGCTTGTCTCGTAGTTCAAAGCCTATTCCAGCTTTATCAAAATATGACTGTTAGAATGGGAGAGCTTTGCTTTCTCCTGAAAGTTGGACCTTTAAATCCAAATAAAATACGTAGCAAAATCTCTTAGCATCCTAAATTGCAGTCTGGCGTACTAAATGTTGTCTAAATTAATGAGTTGATTGACAATACTTAGGTAATGGAAAAGACCTATGTAATTTCTTATTCCTTGTCTTTGGTGTTTTGTACATTAGAAAGCAAGATTATTATGCAGTAGAAAGACATTTATATAATTCAGAATGTCTCATTAGTGGCATGCACATCCTGACTTTAAAGCTGAGATGAAGTCAAGTTGAAATGCTGAAAAAATCCCTGGGGAGTTTCTTTATAATTGCTGCTATACTTAATATTAGCACCATAAGAGTTCCCCACTCCATTAGTTCCTTTTCTGCTGGGTTAATCCTGCTCTGTGTATCCATATCTACAACGATCTTTGAAGGAAACTGGAGTGTTTCCTTATACAGAATTAGGGACCACTGGGTTTATTGAGGAGCAGTTTCTGATCAAAGGAATCTGTACAAGCACTAAAACGAGTTTGTTGTTTTGGAACTACGGCTCTGTGTCGAGTTAAATTACTCCAACTCCGCCTTCCCGGGTCTGTGGAAGAAGAGGAGGAAGGGAATTGTTGCAACCTGTTGCTATGGCCACGTAGCAGGGGCTGAGCTGTTTGTGTGGCTGGAATCTTGATGCATCAGCTGCTGCTCGGTGAGTCCTTCCTTACACTTTGCTGCATGATGAAAATGCTCTCATTAGAAACGTTCTTTTGAACACCAGTAAGAAATCGGTACCCTAATAAGGGTCCCCTCCTCCAGCAACCCACGAGGTTTCATTACATAACCAAATTGATATGTCTCAGGTGAGACATCTAAATGCATTTGTGATTTTCATGTGAACATTTTTCTTTTTCCACGTCAGTTAGATTTTATTCTTTCTGAACTGATCTTGGATGAAAGTTTGATGTTGTGCCAAGAAATGTGGCAGCTTCATCTCTCCTTCTTCTTCTGACCACATGAAATCGGGGATCCTCTAACATTAATTAATGTGCTTAGTGCAGAGGCATTTGAAACAATGATGAGCAAGATTTTTAAATTAAACACTGCAAAATCCTTTGAGGGCTAAACTGCAAGCAGTTAGGTTGAATTAAGTGAACAATTCTCTGCCCTCCCAGGGAATTAGAGTTGGTGCCCTGTAGTTTTAGAAGGCCACTGTTTGCTACTACAGCTATGCACACTGAGGTGGTCCTTTTTACATGAGAATCAGGTTTCCTTACATGCAAAATGACTTGAAGAACTGCCAGCTGTACCTAAAGGAGAAAAAAAAAAAAAAAAAAAAAAAAGATGACAAGTCTGCAAGAACTTGGTTCATTTTTATCATGTTGTCCCTGTATTGAGGCAATTCTCGAATATTGTGTTTCTCTTTATGTCTTTTCAGTCTTGTAGAATTTAACTGAATTTGGAGGATGAAGTCCAACCTAATGCATTTGGCTCCCCCAGTGAGTAGAAAAAGAATAATCTCCCAGTTTCCCAAGGTAAGCATTTTTTATCCCTCGGATCACATGAAGCCCCTTCCACACTGATCTATCTTTACATTGGGCTAATATGGTATTTCAATTTAATTTAATGTACAATTGTTGTCTTCTGTTAAAATTACAAATTATTTAAGATTCTTTTAAAGTTTAATGTGATCTCATATTCCCATTCAATGCTGATCTCTTTAATAATAGTCCTCATTCTTTTTTCTAGCCTTTACAAAAAATGACTCTTGTTACAGAAGTGTAATCTTATAACATTTATCTTGTGTTTTCAGCAAAACAGTAATAATTACATGCTTAAAGAGCTCCAACACCAAGGGCAAAGAGGAACCACAGCTGACATTAAGTTTGCAAAATAAATCTAATTAGGAGGCTTTGGTTGAAGAATTTGAGGCAATTTTAATTTTCTGGTTGTATAAGAACCTTAGTCATACAGTAGATCAAATCTAGTAGGCACTGTAGAAACACAGACAAAATACCTTTGATGTCCCCAAAGACTTTTGTATTTGAAGTATAATAGAATAATTAAGGACAGGGAAGGACAAGGAATTACCATTTGTTTTTTCAGTTGTTCAGAAGATCCTTGTAAGGGAGTTAACTTTTTTTTCCATTCTTGATTTCAGTATTTTTCTTTTTTATGAAGAATACTAAAAGTATTTTGAGCAAATGCAAGGTAAAATATATTTTCCTCATTTTTAACTAATTCCTACTTAAGGGACTAGTAATAAAAGCAGTGCTTCACACTTATAAAAGATTGAAAAAACTTCATAGTAATAATGACTGGCTGGTGGTATGCTCCCATCTGTGTTTGTCTTGTGTGTCTTAGATTATTGGGATAATTGAAGGCACTTACTGTTGTACAGAATGCTGAGCAAATGGATTTGGCCATGGGCACTTAGGCAGTGCTGGGACACTGACACTCAGAAAGGAGCTCAAAGGATGGTGTTGTCCCAAGGAGCTGTTACAAACACAGCTGTGGGGAAACCTTACTGCCTTCTAACCCAGCCTACCCCTTTTCTTATGCCAGGGTAACCCTGTTCTTGGCAAACTCTTTGAATAATCATTTTATCTGTTTTTCCTTGCCAGTTTGATTTCTTGCCAAGTAGCCATCACCCAGTTTGTCCCAGCAGCTGTCCTCTCTTTTCAGTGGTACACACCTGAGGCCTGTCTGCAGTTTAAAGAGCACTTCCATGAGCAGGTCAGGCGTGCTTGCCAGCAGAGCGCTGAAACAGCTGGGTAAGTTTGTAGTAACCCAGGTATGCAAGGAAGAAAGTATTTGAAGCTTTTTATTGCCTCCTTTCTTCATAGGCTTTCCCCCCCTCATTCCTCATGTTCCTCACTCCAGTATGTTTCAAGGCAGCTAAGCCCCTGCCATGTGGCAGTTCCACAATAAATGAGCCAAGTGCCTCTTCTTCTGCTGGTATACATAGCATTGAGAAAAGGGTGTAGTAGTTTAGCAACAAAAAGATTTTTAGCACCCTTTAAGTAAACAGTTCAAAAGATCTAACAGATCAGCCTTGCTGTGTTCTCTGTAGGCATTCCAAAGGAGCAGTTAATAAAGGCTTTGGAGGGATATAAAGGCAGCAGTTCTAACTTTCTTGAAACATCTGAGAATCTAGTTGTAGTCTTTATGAAGTATTATATGAATAATATATATGAAATATATATTCTTATATATAAGAAGTTCTTTTAAATGGTTCCTTAGAACTGGAGCAAAATTCTGGTAAATATACAACATTTAGATATCAAAATAAGCTGGTTTACGCTCTACTAATAATCCTGGAGTTGTTTTTTTCCCCCCACTTTATCTCTCCCCCAGAACTGTTACTATTACTGATTTAGTCTCTGAAGCAAGGCAAGAAAGCTAAACTGTATTAGAAATCATCACTATTCAGTTAAAATATATACCTATACATTTTAGTGATAAATGCTTCTGGTTTCAGTGCAAAGGATCTTCCATAAAGTGGAGCTCCTATGGATACTGACAATTAGCTCACTATTCTTCCAGCCCTAGAGTTGCTGACGTGAGAATTGTTATGATATCCTTCTTTAAATACAACTTTTTATTCATTTCACTAGGGAGTCTTGCTAAAAAAACCCTTTAAATCCAAAATAGGTCACCCTTAGAGACATCAGTGATTTTATTCCTTTTTTAGAAACACACTCACTATCTTAGTTTCATATAAATGTGTTACAAGTGTCTGGACAATTTTCCAAGTAAGACATACTTTATTGAATTGAGGTATTTTTTCCTTCCATTACCAAGATGTATTTGTTCAGGATTTTTATTAGTAGTAATTTTTTTTACAGTAAACCAACTCTCTACGTAAGGTGTTCTGGTAACAGACAAACTAAGGTGACTAAAAAGCTAATATTTTGTCTTTGTGAATTGAATTAAACTACTTTTCTGTCACCGCTTTCTAGATATGATTGTTATTTGGTCATTTAGGTGTTTTTTGGTGGAATGGGAATAGGAGGGATAGCCAGAGTGTCTTGTACAGTACTTGTAAAGCTTGACAGGAATAACCGTTATCTTCCTTTTCAATTATCCCAAGTAATAAAATATTTCTTTGTCATTTGGAAATGTAGTCTGATAAATTCAGTAGCTAATGGCCATATTTAATACTCTCCCAACAGTCCATCATTGTGTTAAATGGTCTGATCTAGGGAGGTTTTTTCCCCCAGTACAAATGAACGGAACACACACCTCTAAACCATCACTTACTTCTTGGCTTTTCCCTTAAGGTCATTGATTTTATTCAATATTTTCTCAGGAACAGTTAATCAAGAGCATAGGGGCCTGTGGTCACCCAGTTAACATTGACTGGCACATAAAACTTTTTTTTTTAAATATTAGTCGGGCAGTTTACCAGTCAATTTTTCAACAATTTAGAATAGATAACTTGGAATCAGCATCACATGGAAGTTGACGTAACCAGAAATAGTATTCAACAGAAGATTAAACTCCTTTGTTTAAAAAACCCTTCCTTGATAGAAAAGAACATTAAACATCTTAAGCCATTTCTTTAGCATGTGCACTGGAGATGTAAATCCAAGTTTAGGTTAACAAATAAACTTAAATTCACTTATCCCCCTGTATGTCCTAAAAGAGACACAGTTTCAGTTTTAAGAATGCAGGTTGAGTCACCTAAAGCCCATCTGCTGGATCCTGTGGGAGGATCTAGAGCAAAGAGGATTATTAGCATGAAGCCAGATTCATGTTAATATTATTCCAGATAGTCAGAAAATGTATTGGCTCTAACCCTGTGGGTTGTTTTTCCCAGGGACACATTCTGAAGTGGGTTATTTTATTATCAGCAATTTCTTATTTCTGCACTTGGGACTTCATTTATACTATTAAAGTCAATGAGAACTGTGGGATAAATTGGAATGCAAAGGATGTAGATACTATGGTCTTATGTGTAAACTGCCAAATGTATATAATTGTAGTCAAAGCAATTTTAATAGAATAAAATTTGCCCCACTGAATTGAAAAAAATTTAAAAATTAAAAAATGAAAAATTTAAGAAAAAAAAATAAACAGAGTAAAAAATGGACTATTTCTGCTCCAGAAGGGTTTGTTTTTTTGGTGGCTTTCTTTCTCACAATTTAAGACTCTGATCGTGCAGCGCAGGGGCACATAAGTAAACTGAAGTCACAGGTACATGTGCTCCTCACTTGCAATTTAAAGTTCTAAATCAGAATTTTAGAAAGGGACTGTTGAAATTACTCCTAAAACTATGTAACATTTTCAAATATTTATAACAGGCTGAAAGTATCCAAAGTGGTTGTGGTAGGAGACCTGTATGTTGGAAAAACCAGTCTCATCAACAGGTACAGTAGATCTCAGCTGATGGTTTGATTCTCCTGTTTCTCACATAAATGTTATAACATTTCTATTCCTGGCTTTAGAGCAGTATTTCATGGTTCTGGTTTGAACCTGAACCAGTACTCTGTGGTTTTGTTATTAAATGAAGACAAAATGAAGTCAAGAGTATGAGACAGGCTTGATACATCAACACAGAAAGTTATGCTCTAGCACTTCAATCAGAATGTTATATTCTGAAGTATTTTTATTCAGTCAAGTATGTTTTCTTAAGGAGTCCAGTCTAAAGGCTAAACAATTGGGAAAAAAATCCAATGTCTGAGTTTTGGTTTCATTTGGGTCATTATTTACGACCCAAAATACACTCCCTTGTAATTAAAACTGGAAAATACTGTACCTCCCTTGGGAGCCCAATGATGTTTTATTCTGAGTCTCATTCTATCTTGAGAGCTTACTAGATATATGTGCTATCTAGTTTGTTAAATAGTATTTCCTTTTCTTTTAACTAGTGTAATGATGTTTTTATGTCTGCTTCTACATTATATAGCAAATCCACAGTTAGTTTATTCTTTTCTTTATAATTTACTCTACACAGTGTTAGTTTTGCAGTTATTTGTAATCATGTCTTACTAGTATTTCATTCCCTTTTTTTTTAATTGCAGATTTTGTAAAGATAATTTTGACCGAGACTACAAGGCAACCATTGGAGTAGATTTTGAAATTGAACGTTTTGAGATAATTGGAATGCCATATAACCTCCAGATGTGAGTTGAAAGAGCATGGTTCAGCATTGCACAGAGTACAGTCTCAGCAGAGCTTGAATTGCTGCAGGCTGTAGTGGAATAACAATTAAAAAAACATAAAACAATTGCACAAAGAATAATGTGGTCTGAAGAAAAGATTCTGTCTCTGGACTTGCAGTTTTAGTACAAATTTTACTCTTGGGTTTCTCATCCCTAAAAAATATTACAAGCTTATCAAGAAAACCTCATCTTGAATGTCCTGCACTATTTCAGTGGAATTCTATCTTTTTTACTCAACATTCATGAAAGAGAAGTGGAAGCTTTTCCTACAGCTTTGTCCAGTGCTAGTGTAACCCCAGTCTGTGATTTAGGTTTAGTAGGCACAGTGAGCACTGAACTTGGCTTTACTAGGAGCTTTATTCCTGCAGTCCCTGAAATTAATGTCAAACTGTCCAGGGATTTCAACATCTCTTAATTAGCAATTAATTATCCCTAAACCATAGAAAGGCTGGAGTGATTCTATTCGAATGTGAACCTAGTATCTTTGATTTTCAACTTTGTTTATCAGACTAGTGGGAATCCTGACCTTCTCCCACCTGCTTTGGGTCTGCAAAATGGTGTCCCTTTGTGTTTCTGGTAGCCAGAAACATTGTTCTGTAGAGTGCATTATTGGATCATCTCTAGTGTGACCCAGAGCAGAAATAAGATGCTTTGCATGAGGTGTTTTTGTGTATGAATCTTAAAAACCTTTTTACTTAGGAACACTTTTTTCTCGTGAGATCACTGATGTAAATAGATGGCTTGTGGGATTTATTGAAAAATATTTAGCAATCCATTTCCCACTGATTTCACTGCAGTTGTGTTTGGGAAATTCTGCCAGGCACTATCCTTTTGGAACTTGAGTCCCTCTAAAAATCTAGACTCATGCATCAATATTTTGCAAACTAAAGCAATAAGGTCAGGTTGCATTATCTGCAAAATCTTCAGAAGTTGGGTAGAACATTTCCATATGATAAGCACTAGTGCCCCCTCTTGCTGAGAGATTTCCATACCAGATATATTTGCAAGTATCCATGACTGGCAGTACAAGGCTATGACAAAACCCAAACCTCTGTAGTGCTGGCAGTAGCTGAGGGCACTGCATATCATACTCAGTAATAAGAAGGACATCCTTGATTTTATGGTGTCATTAGTATCTGGTAGGGTGAGCTGCTGGTCTCTGATTTGCAGTGTAGGGACAGATATCTTATCTAGCAAGATTCTAACATGGGCTAATATATGACCTAGCTAGTATTAGCAGAGAAAATGTACAAAATTAGATTGCTCTAGAAATACATGCAAATTACATAGATGAAAGAAAAAAATGTTTTAAGAAAATGACCATGCCAAATACAAATATTTGAATTGTCTCCAAAATTATTACTATCTTTTTAAAAAAGGTAAAAATTGAGTTTGCATGTCTTCATTGAATAATAGAGCTTTACTGTAGTTCTATCAATAGTTAATGAATAACATGTTCCAGATGGTGACACTTCTCTGGTATCACATTCTTCTCTGCCTTGTACCAGTCTGCTGATTCATTAGCATGTTTACTCAGGTTACCCTGGGTTTCATTAACCTGAAATTTCTTTTCTCCCCCTGTTGCACAGATGGGACACAGCAGGTCAGGAGAAGTTCAAGTGCATTGCATCTGCTTACTACCGAGGAGCAGAGGGTGAGAACAATATTAATTTGATCCTGCCTGTGTTGGGAGGCTGTATTTTGTACAGCAACATATATCCATATATGCTCCTCGGGAAGGTACCTACACTGTGGTGGAATGGATTCTTCATTATTGCAGGGAAGAAGGGATGAAGAAGTTTATGACTTGATGTGTTGGCACATCTGCAGACTCTGAGTATTTTGATGATGCAGTGATAAAAAGTGGCACTTGTGTCTAGAAGGAAAAGAATTTGAGGTTAGGTGAGATTAATGATGGAGTTAGAAGTGGATATTTCTGGCTTTCCCTTTGGTAAGAGACAATCTGGTGGGAATTAGTGGTCCCAAAATGAAAGGGTTATTAGCACTATAGATTGCTGACTATAGATAAAAGGTTGAAGACTAAGGACTTAGGTCTTATTGGGTGCTAGAAAAGGAATGAGCAAATGGAAAATCTTCTACCTCCTGTGTCAAATCTGTTCCTACACCTTATATGTAAACATTCTCTCTGTTTAACAAGATGGGTTGGAGAGATTTCTGATACACTTTCTAATTTAATTACTTTTTTTTTCTGTTCTTGTCTTTTATTGCAGTGATAATAACAGTGTTTGATCTGGCTGATATCCAAACTTTGGATCACACCAAGTATGTCTCTGCATTTTGGCTTATCTTTTAAAGGTTTTACAGCAGGTTTAATTGCCTTGCATATGTAGGTGTAAGGAACTTGCTGGATCATGACTGCATTTTCTGTTGAGTTAAGAAGTGAAAAATGACAGTGACTAGTTTGGATTACATAGGATGAGATTTTCCTGAAGAAAATGCAGGGCATAAATTTGAACTAGTTACACGTGACTTCCTTTAAAGTCAGTACAGAGAGGGGCACTTCAGTAAAAGCTTGATCCTTCCAAAGCTAGACATGCAGGAAGAGATGAAGTGCACCCCAAAAAGCATTCTTTTTTTTTTTTTTTTTTTTTACTTCATTTGCTACAAATAAAATAAATGGAATCTAATGTCAATGATAAAATTGATGAGCTGCATATTATTCATAAAGTCTCATGAGCCTTTCATTTTTTAGGTGCACTGTTACCCAAAATTTTCTTTCTCCGGTTTCTGATTCTGATGGAAGATAGACTGTCAAGAAGATGATGGAAAATTAAAAACTCCCATTATATGTAGATACAGCTAAACTTACTAGTTCAGATCCTTGTAATGATTTGGTTACAACAACACAGTAATTGTTATTAGTAAACTTGTTCTGCTTTTAGTGCAGGCTGCAAAATCCTGCATGGATCAATGATCCACACTGTTGTCACAGCTCAGAGCATATATATTTCTAATGTGCTGTTGCGACTGTAATGCAAGTACAGACTTCTTTACAACTTGTTCTCTGTCTTATTTGAATATGTGCTATGGTGCTTAGCTCATTTACATAGGACTTTGTAAAGTAATATATATATTAGTGTCTCTGCTTGGCTGAAAGTAATTGAAGCCTGTGAACCTGATTTCCCACACATGCACACACTCCCTTCCCTCCTTGACTTGTGTTGGATGACTCAAGAGAAACTTGATTGCCAGAGTAACAAGAATATAAAAGCTTGTGAGACAAGAGTCATACAGCCTTCATAGGGAGCTGTTTTATAATGCTGAATAGATTATTTCCCTCTTCTTTATTCCCATTTGTATCTAACCTGCTATGTGGTTCATACCTTTTCATTTGCTTCTTGCTTTCTTATTCCTTATTTTGCACCGCACTTTGTCCTCTCCCTTACACTGAGAAATATCCTCTCTGGGTGCTAAAATGATTGTTGAATTGGTACTCTGCTGTGGGAATGATTTTTCCTGAGTGGAAGATGTGTATTCAAAAGAGTTGGAATAGCTACCACTCTCTCCATCTAGAAAAAAAAGGCTTTTGATACCCTCACATAAGTTCTTCTTCTCTTTTCTTGTGACCCTGTTATCTGTCACCTTCTGTACTCCTTGTTCCCTCTGACTGATTCTGTCATTTCTCTTTTGTATTTCAGACAGTGGCTAGAAGATGCATTGAGGGAGAATGAGCCATATTCCAGCTTCATCTTTCTGGTTGGAACAAAAAAGGATTTGGTGGTGAGTAAATTGAATGCAGATAAGGAAATCAGATTTTCCCTAGTTCCTCAGGTGATTTCCCTTACAAGTTGTGCACAATGTCATTGAGATAAAGACCTTGAGTGAAAAACTTAAAAAGGTAAATTGAACAGCACACTTGGAACCAATTTAAGAAGAGGCTTTCTGAAAAAAAATGGATAGTTAGTGAAATATTTCTTGCATGACATTTTTCAAGCATATTTAAACATATCTAGTGATCTTAAAGGTTTTGTTGTTTTGGTTTTTAAGGGATAGTGTATTCATTATTCAGGAACAGGGAAGATTTCTTACCTAATTGAAAATCACATAATTTTCAAAAGAACAAGCTGAATGCAGTCGCTCCGTACAATTCTCAGTCTTGTGTTTATCTTTCTGTAGGTATCAATACTTTATTTTTAAAGCTTTGAAAACAAACTTGTTTATTCTGTTACTGGTTGGTACCCCAGCTCTTCTGCTGAGAGTGATGGGGTTACAAGAATTTAAACACTGGTAACTGAGCTGCTGACTTGATAGCTCTTTACCAGGGAATGTGTTAGATACAAGGGTCACTTGTTAACTGTTGTTTTGTTTCAGCGCTGTGGGAGCTGAGTGGAGACTTCCATTTAAAACCAGTAATACGTACCTGAATGTTCTTTATTCATGTCTGATTGCCCAAGTCTGGGCAAGGTCAGAAAGACCACTGAGAAAACTGGAAGCATCATAGTGTAGGTGCTATGGCAGTATCTCTGTGCTGTCACCAGCCCAGACACACTTCTTATTTTCAAGTTGTTCCATGTGGTTTGCCCAGTCAGATGCTGTGTGTGAAATGACAGAGCTCGATGCGATCCGTTTTGCCAAGGAGATGCAGGCGGAATACTGGTCGGTTTCAGCCAAAACAGGTAAATTACTGCAAAGGATGTAAAAGTAGCATAACCACAAGGGCTGATGTTGAAGTGGGAGGAACTTATTATCCCCCCATTGCCGGTTTTCTTGTTGTTGTTGTTCTTGAATTTTGTTGCTATTAGAAACTTCAGGCTTATTAATGGCTGATTTTATTTGAGCATTTGTATGTGTGCTTTCACTGTCATGTTTGCAGAAGGAAGTTGTCAACCTGCTCTGCAGTATCTGAACATGTTTAATTCATAGATAGTTACATAAATACACATGTGCAGTACTACTCAATGTTTGCAATGGAAGAAGATTATACCACAAACTCAATTCTCTCTGTTGCTGGCTAAAAATAAAGGTACAGCACAGGGTACAGTATTTCAGAGTAAGAAAATTAGAAATTCTTTCTGCAGTGATCAGAATGGGAGACAGATTGTTGGAGAGGCCTGTTCTGTCCCAGTATTGAGCAGTGAGCTGTTCTCAGATGTGCTTGTTATGCTTGATCATCTGTTGTTCTGCCTTTATAAAAACACATCATTTCTGTCTTGTTTCCTAGGAGAAAATGTCAAAGAATTCTTTTCCCGAGTTGCTGCCTTGGCCTTTGAACAGTCCATGATAAAGGAGCTGGAGAACACTCCTGGCTACAGGGTCCAAATTGGGGCAGGAAATCTGATCAGTATGTGGAGTTTTGCTTTTTGTGTGCATTTTCCTTGTTTATAGTCCAATGGACTGGGGAGGTTTTTCAAGCATTAGAGCCAGTTTCAAACACCTGCAAGCATATTCATATCATTTTCTGCCCAGGTTTTAACCTACAGGAATAACTGGACCTGCATCCAGCTTCTGTTACCCTTAATATCAGATGGTATGATTTCTTGTAAATTGATTTTATAATTTTGTTTCCACAGAACTAGAGAATAACGTTGTGGAAGTTCCAGAAGACAATGCTCAAGTCAGCCTGAGTTGCTGCTAACTGTCAACTGTTTCTGCAAGTGTCACACTTTTCTGCAACAATGCTCTCAAACCAGGAACAGAGAGCTTTAACTTTAGAAATGAGGGGAAAAAAACTTACCCAACCTTTCTTGCTGAGAGTTCCCTTGCTGCTGCAGGCTCACTGTGCAGGGTGGTACAATTGTTAAGGAAACCTTTCTCTACATCCTTGCCTTAATGCAAGAAGATGTTGCCAGTGCCATGTGTTCACCTGTCTGCCAGAAAGGCTTGTAGTCAAAAAATTATGTCATTTTAGTGTTGTTCTTTGATAATTCTCTAGAAGTTTTAGCTAGTGAAGTGGCATTCTCGTGGGAGCAGGAAACAAGTGGCAGTTCAGAATGAAAGGTGCTATCAATATGGTTTTGCCTTTTAAAATCATCATGTAAAATAACTCTGATTTGCTTTTATGCATTCCAAGTATTTTAGAACTATTTGAAAATAAATCCTTTTAAGTATCAGGTCTGGAAGTACACAAGTGCAGACTGCATAGTTTCCACTGTCGTCTCTCCATCCAGGAAAATCTGTATTACTTTTCATTTTCCACTTGAGAATCAGAGCCCAGTATTAAATATTTCCAAGCCTAGAAGAAGTCCAGGTAGGAACTTGGTTGTTTTAACATAGCTGTCTAATATTTTGGAAATGTTGCCAGATAAGAGTGCTATTCCTTTCCATTCTCTTGAATAAGAAAGAAGGGTCACACAGGTGCATAATATGGAAAACATATTATTTCCCTCTATTTTTTCCAGTAGCTTGCTGAACTCTAATATTCAGTTGTGAGTATCTAGCTTAGAATTCCATGTTTCTAGGATTCATATTCAGCATTTCAGGCTTGCTGGCTTAAAAAAAAAAATATATATAATGCTCTAAATTTCATACTGCAATTATTTTAAAT
This sequence comes from Rhipidura dahli, assembly GCA_013399225.1. NCBI lineage: Eukaryota > Metazoa > Chordata > Aves > Passeriformes > Rhipiduridae > Rhipidura > Rhipidura dahli. The sequence goes on from VXAC01000847.1 coordinate 363,375, forward strand.
GGAAAGAAAGAAGAAAACCTATGAACAATTACAAGGTACAGTTTCTTGAGATATTTAGTCATTTATTGCAGAAACAACAGTATCTGGGAAAATTATTACAACAGGACCTTTCAGATTTGAGCTGCTAAATGCATCAATCTGAAAATATTCTGGATTCTGTGCCATTTTTCCTACTATGATAAGAAATGGGAAAAAGTGGAGGAAAGATATCTTGAACATCGTCTTTATTACTTTTTTCTTATGACGTAAGTTAGAGCAGCTTCCTAGAATATGATGAATAGAGATCTAGGAACTCTGTGTCATTTTTTATCAGACAATCTTCACTTTGGCAATTGTGCTGCCTGTTGGCAAGGACACAAATGTAGCATTTGGTGGAAAAAGTGAATCTGTGAGGGTACAAAAGGAGCTCTTTATCCAAATGTGTAATATTTCGACCTTATGATTTTCTATGCAGTTGTTCAATTCCCAAGTCTGTTTCACAAGGAAGGTGAATTTACACTGTGCTTGAAGCATGTGCTGTGCTGGGTGGGCAGCATGGCTATGGCTGTTGTGTTTCCTGAGCCTGAATGAGAGTAGAGGAGATGGTTCACTCTGCTGCAGCAAGGCTTGTTACCTGGGCTTCAGTGCTGACATGCGATAGTGTCTGCCCTGCAAAATGACTCAGGAACAAATCTAAAAAAAGATCCGGGTTTTTGTTTGGGTTTTTTTTTTTTTTTCCCACCAAGGGAAAAGGTTTCTCTAAAGGGTTTCTTTTGTTGCTGAGCTCAACTATTGTACAAAGCCACATAGATGCAATCTCTTCAACAACACAATCATGTTGCCTGGAAAATCTACTGGGACAGTTTTTCTTAGGGATTCAGTACATTGCCTGATGTCATTACTGTTTTATATCATCTGGAGCTCCAAAAACTTCACATACAAAGGCAATACTCCGTCAGTCATCAGCTGTAATGGGACAATGGCCTGAGTCTGTCTATTAAATCGTGAATGCTTTGAGGCTGGGTGTTTTTTTGGTTGGTGGTTTGTTGGGTTTTTTGTTATCTTTTTTTTTTGTTAGTGTGTTTGTGTTGATTGGTTTTTTTTTTGCTTGTCTGGCTGGTTTTAAGGGTGTTTTTAGCACCACTGAGGCCTCTCCTACAAAGACCTCTGTATTAACAATTCATCATCTAAAATGAATCTCAGATCATGTTGCAAATGATGAGTTGCTTAGGAAAGCACAAAGGAAACTAAATATAGAAAATAAATATAAATTTGTAAGTTCTATCTATGTATATTAATCCATTCTATCAGCAACTTAATTGACTTTGAAGAAGCCTTAACATTTTTGGAAAACAGCATTGAAAAAACTTTATTAACTCTAACCATAGGTAGGCTAAACCACAATTTCTGTACTAGTTAAAATCCCCACAGTGATCATGGCAACAGTCACAGTTTCAGCTTCCTTGTGGAATTTGCAGGTGAGAAACTGAAGTAAAATTTGGAGTCAGTCTGAAGTAAAGAGCAATTGTAATAATCCATTTCCCAAAAGAAGTACATGTGCTGTTTCTTGTCTTTTAGTAAGTAACAGCTAACGTGTTAATGGGTTGTGGATGCTGAGCAAACCCACTGGTAGCGGATCAAAAGCCATTTAAGAAAGCCACCTGACAAAGTTAATTTCTTACTATAAAAAGGCTGTTCTTTTAATTTTTAATGGCGCTATTTCACCTTTTGAGTTATTATTTGACTTTTAAGGTATGATTATTTATATTCACATAGGTCATGAGATTCAGAGCTTTCTGAATCCTGTTGGTTCCCAGCTCAGGTTTACATTGTGGGGTGGAACTGGAGTCCATTCTCCATGGCTAAATCTGTCCTCTTCTGTGTGTTTTCAGCTTTCCATCAATAGAGGTTGTTCTAATGTAATGTAACACACTGGTGAGTGAATGCTCTGAACACTCTGTATCACATCCTCTGAACATGCAAGTTAAAATTAAATGCTTGGCAAGTTGTAGGAGAATCTGTGTTTGGTAGTGGAGAGGGTTGATCACTTTCCTGTATTTTTGGTCAGAAAGTTGTTCTCACAGCGAGGGATTGCCATTGTCTGAATTTGGAGAAGAAATTCAGAAAATGATTTAAACTGGATGGGATTTCCCAAGACTTGTCAGCTTCATCAGACTCTCCCAAGAGTGCTGCTTTGTGTTAACAAAAATACAATTTTTTAGTTTAAGCTACATATTAATCAGAAATCATGTTTTATTTCTCATTTTTAAATCTCAGCTTATGTCCTACAGGGTTTTTTTGTGGCTTTTTTGGTTAGTTGGTTGGGGGGTTTGGGTTTGTTGTTTGTTTGTTTGCTTGCTTTTTTGTTTGTTTTGGTTTGGTTTTTTTGTCCTTACAAAACCCCCGGTTCTTCCTCATGGGATGACATTGTAGAACAGTTCCCAAGTGACAGCTCGAGAGCTTTACCCAGAGCCAAGTGGCTCCTCTTCCCACAAGAGGGAGCCCGGCGATCACTGCAGGATCAGATCTGTGCCGGCTCGGAAGGCCTTTGCGATATCTCGCCAGCCAGCAGAGGGGATGTGCTGGGCAGGCCGGCCCGCATTCAGCCCTTCATCGCAGGATTTTCAGTCTCAAATCACAGCTGTGTCTCTGCCACCGTAGTCTTAAAGAAATTTTGTATCCTGTTAAAATACTACTCTGTTGAATGCATAAAGTATCAGAAAAAATTCAGAGAAGACCTCAATTCGCAGTGGAATTTCTGAAGTTGCATTACCTCACTAGATACAGAGTGTGTAGTAACAGAGTTATTCACTAAAAGGTAAGTGTGCATACAGAAATCTCTCACCTGACTGATCAGAATTCCTACTCCCTCCAGAGAGGACACAAATGTCAGAAAAGTGAACCCAAATAGAAACTGCTCTAGAAATAAATCAGAATGGTGAACCTTCAATAAAAGTTCTGTATGACTTCGGAACATATCCCAGTGATGTGACATACCATAGTTTATAACCACGCCAGCACAATCTTATTATTCCTAGAAATACATTGCATGTCAGAATTTTGTTGGTCAAACTGTCATTAAGCAAACAAATTATATCAATGGAGAAAACGCAATTTATTTTATTTCTGTGACAGACTGAGAATTCTTGAAAGATTTATAGAGTTATTTACTAAACATATAGATTTTAATACCATTTAGGTCATAATCTGTTTTCCATATAGGTCAGCCAATGCCTGTTATGTGTTAAAAGCTGAGGAAACAAGTGCAGGAAAAGCAGTTAAAGCCAGGAAACGAAAACCAGGAGGGCTGAACTATGCAAAACTGAATACATGATTTGCCATTTGTGATACATCTGAAAATACCCCAAAATATTTTGATTGGAATATAAAAAAGCATGAAGAGGAAAACTGTTTAACGTATTTTGAAACAGTACCTATCTCAAAGGTAAGAGAACTAATTCTGTGGAGTTGTGCTTTTCCTTCCTATGGGATTTTATTAGTTCTTATCAGGGCTATATCCCACTCTCTTTTCTAGCAACATGTACCAAAAAATATATGCTTTACTACAAACATGAAAGAAATGTTTTTATGGGGATATGAGGGGTATATATCACCTTTTCCTGTCCTCCAAACAGGCAAGATGGAACTTTGATTGTATTTGTTACCCTTTTTCCAGAGATTGAATTAATACATGAAAAGGACACACACCTTAAGCAACGTTGGGTACTTCAGAAGCAAGTGTGAGTTCAGAAGGAAAATAACACCTAGCAGCCACAATTCTGTTTAAATAATTTGCTGTCCTTCATCCAGAAGTGAAGCATGGGACTGAGTTACTGGGGCTAAATAATATACAGGACAAAAGTGAGACTAATGCCCAGACACAGCAGCCTTTATTTTCAGTATCAGAGTTATTTTGGAGTACCAGTTGCCAATCTCAGAAATCCAGCTTGTCATTTATTGGCAAGGAAGGTAGGATTGAGGGAATGACAAGTCTGCTACTAACCAGTTCTTACGTGAGTGGGGGAAAACGTGACCTTTGAAGGTGAGCAGCATCAGTGCCTGGGGGGAGAGCCTTGCTGTGAACCCAAGAGAGAGCAGAGGGATGTGCTGGCGTTTATACACCATATATGAGGGCATGGCTGTATGGACGGGAACGGCTACCTCCCTGTGCACACGCTGTGTGCATGGCATGTTCTTAACCGGGCTCAGCTACGGTCATGTCTGTATGGTGTGATGATGCCCAGGCCTGGGGCTGCAAGTGCGAGCAGGCGGGACCGCTCACGACTTTGCCTTTGTCTCACGGGCAGCCGTGAGGAAGGCGCTGGGCACCCCCCACCCCCGGGATCCCCCGGCCCGGCCGGCCCGACTGCCCCTTTAAGAGGCCCCAGCGCCGTGTCAGTGCCTGCGCCGGGTCCTTCCCTTCCCTCCCCTCCCCTTCCGCAGCGCCGCCGGAGCCGGGCCGCGATGGGCCGCCGCGGGCAGCGGGGGCCGCGCCGCCGGGGGTGCTGCCGCGGGGCCGCGGGGCGCTCGGGCACCGCCGGGTAGCGGCGGAGCTCGGCCGGGACGCGCCGCCGCATCGCCGCCCCGCGCGGGGACCGTGTGCGCCCTGAGCGCAGCACAATAGCCGGGAGGAGGAGACAGGGAAAGGGGCAGGGGGAGAGGAGGAGAGAGAAAGAGAAAGCACAACACGGGGGCTGGCGAGGGAGCGCGGAGCGGAGGGCTCCGGAGCGTGGCCGCGCTGAGGACCGTGCCCAGGACGGCGGCGACAGGAGGTGGGTGGGGGGCGATATTTACCTTCCCTCCCCCGCCCCGAGCCCGCTCCTTTGTCCACGCGCTTTGAAGTGCCGGGGGATCGCCGGGCTGGAAGCATTGTTATTCGCCAGCAAACGATCAGTCATGCCGGGGAGAGAGTAGCGAGTGTACGCGGGGCTGGGGCCGGCAGAAGCAGAAGGAGACGGGGAGGAAAGAGGATTGCGAGAGAGGATTGCTGCCTGCCTCCCAGTGCCCTGCATGGACCGTGAAAGAGACGCGCTGAGTTGAGCCTGCCCGAGCTGTTTCTGCTTCTACATGTGAGATCCGGTTGGTTTTTTCTTTCCACCTCTCTCTCTCCAGCCTACTTCTCGTATCCTCCACTTACTCCCGTATGCAAAATGGTGGACCCTGTGGGGTTTGTAGAGGCTTGGAAAGCACAATTTGCAGACTCTGAGCCTCCTAAAATGGAGCTGAAATCTGTGGGAGACATTGAACAGGAACTGGAGATGTGCAAAGCATCTATCCGGAGACTGGAGATGGAGGTTAACAAGGAGAGGTTCCGCATGATTTACCTGCAGACCCTTCTGGCAAAGGAGAAAAAAAGCTATGATAGACAGAGGTGGGGTTTTAAACGTATTTCTCAGTTGCCTGAAGGGGGTGCAGAGCAGCAGATCCAGGACCTGCATCATAACCAGTCTGCTGACCAAGATGAATATGAAAAAAGCAAGTCACACCATGGGGAGGAAAAGTTCAAACCCAAGATACCCTCTATGCGGAAGCTGTCTACCCAGAGTGATGGGTCAGACCTGTCACCTTTGGACAGCCCCCATCATGGAGAAGGAGAGCAGGACAGGTGTAAATACTATGGTGAAGAGAAACTGAAGAGAGTTGTAGAAGATACGGAGAATCGCTGTGATACAGATAGCTCTCCGTCAAAACACAGATCGGCTTCCACTCGCAGACTGCTGGGATCTGCTGAGAAGGAGGGGTCATTTGAACCTAAGGAGAGAGGGAACAGCACTAGTGTGGCAGCCCTAAGGTCCAATTTTGAGAGAATGAAAAAGGTTAATTCTCATTCTTCTGGAGATAACAAGGATGTTATCGAAAAGCCCTTTTATGTGAACATGGAGTATCATCATGAGAAGGGTCTAGTAAAGGTCAACAATAAAGATGTTTCTGATAAAATAAGCTCCCTTGGTAGCCAAGCCATGCAAATGGAACGCAAAAAGTCTTTGCACTCCCTCCCTTCTAACATGGTACCCAGCTTCAGCGAGTTCCAGAGGCCTGCCTACAGGGGAAGGTCCTCAGACAGCAGCTTTGGCTATGATGGAGAATATGAGGATGCTGAACTGAACCCCAAGTTTCTTAAAGATAACCTGATTAATGCCAATGGCAGCAACCGTTCACCTTGGCAGCCCATGGACTTCCAGCCGTATCAGAGTATCTATGTTGGTGGAATGATGGGGGAAGGAGAAGGAAAAGGACCTATTCTGCGAAATCAGGGCCAAACTGACCAGGAAAAACATCTCACGTGGCCCAGGAGATCTTATTCCCCAAGGAGTTTTGAAGATATTGGAGGAGGATATACTCCTGATTGTAGCTCTAATGAGAACCTCACCTCCAGTGAGGAAGACTTCTCCTCAGGACAGTCCAGCCATGTCTCCCCCAGCCCCACCACTTACCGCATGTATCGGGATAAAAGCCGTTCCCCCTCCCAGAACTCACAGCAGTCCTTTGACAGCAGCAGCCCACCAACCCCCCAGTCTCAAAAACGGCACCGGCAGCAGCAGGTCATCGTGTCTGAGGCCACTATTGTGGGTGTGCGAAAAACAGGACAGATCTGGCCAAGTGATGGAGATTTTCCCTCTGGGAGATGTCACCAGGACAGCTGTTTCCATGGGGATACAGGTGTGTACCAGCTTTTTGCTTAGTCTTTTAAACGTACAGAGCAGGGAATGGCATCGTGGAAATGAATGGGAGACCCTGGGTGAATCACTGTGAGGGGGCAACTGTTTCATGTGAGAATTATGTGTTTAATTTGTAGTTTTGCTGTTTTAGGAAGATCCAATAGAAGTATATGCCAGACAGGATTTTAGGAATTCAGCCTGGATTCCTGGAAGGGTTGATTCAGGCCTCTCTTGAGAGGGTCAATGGAGTCCCGTGTTAATCAGTTCTTAGAAGTTTCAGTGTGAATGCTGAGGTAAAAAGGGGCCAGAACTTCACCAGGTATTCACTATCTGTGGTAAATTCACCACCAGATTATTCCCTCTCTTGTATTCATGCAGTATGGAGTAGGTAAACTCTACCTCAGAGGTGGTAGTGTGCCAGCAAGCCACAACCTGAGGGTTTTGCCAGAGCTTTACTGATAATGATGCTGCTCCCACAATCTTGTTTTTTCCTGTCTGTATTAATTGCATTGCTAGTTTCTCGTTCTGTCTCATGTCAGCCTTCAATTAGAGCTGATTGGAGGTGATGATTGTGCAGTCCTGTTCTTGGAGCTTTCTGCTATCTCTGAGTGAAGGAAGAACTTGGAATACCAAGAAGCCCCGAAGGAAAAATGCTAAGTCAATTTCAGCAGAATAAAACTTTTCCTTTGGGGAAGAATGGGCAATGTTTGAACCCATTCTTATGTAAGTCATTCAGGCATGCAGGTGTGCCTGTGGAATCACAGTGAGTTTATAGGTGGAAGAGACATACAAGGAATTACGTTAATTCAGATGGATTTTTTGAATGTATGTGGATGTCTGAATTTATTTAGCAAGGCAAAGCATGTAATGTAAATAGTACCTTGTGCTATCACCAGTAGTCTCCTATGCAGTAAATGAAAATCAGATCCAGGAACCAAAAAAAGGGAGTGTTTATTCTGAAAGAGTTCTTTCATTACAAATCTGTGATTCTTTGAATCTCTCATTTTAATAAGGGATTAACATGTTATGTGTCAATGGGACCAAATTCCTGTAGTAGTGGGTGAATTGAGAGGCCTGTCAGAGATGTCACTTTCTCAGGTTGTGAGAGTTTGTTCTTTTACTTCTCTGAAGAGTAACTTTGCTGGAAGAAGATGCCTGGTTTTACTTTCCATGCTGATTGTTTTTGTCAGCTTTTGGGAGCAACAATGGAGGGAGAACTCTTCTGTCCCCTGCTGCCATCCTCTTATCCCATTAGCATTATTGGAAGGCTGACAGTTGTAGTGGATGTTCAGTGTTCGTGGAAGCTCCACACCTCCTCACAGTGACTTCTCCCTTATCAGATTGGATGTACATCCCTGTTTTCTCTCTGGGACTGCTTCATTCTTCCTGAGTTTTAGGGGAGAGGCTGAGTCTTGTGCTCATTTGAACTGAGCTCAGCCATCTGTCTCTGCTCTTGTTTACTGATGCTCTTTAGATGACTGGGAAACCTCCTGGCAATTTCAGTTTTTGCAGAAGGAAACAAAGGGGTCAAAATAACAAAGGTTGATAGAGCTTGAGGATAAATTCAGTTTTCAAAAAGGCAATAGATAATTTTTATTTTAAATAATTTAGCTGGGATGCAGTGATAAAAAAAAAAAGCAGCTGAAAAGTCAGAACACTTACAATTCCTAGATGTGCTGGAAAGCTTTGTGTCGTGTTCCTAAGGATGGCCACTCATTGTAGGCAAGGACAGAGTGTAACTGATCCACCTTCTGCTTTCCTGAGCACAGTGGGTGACATGGCAGTCTTAGCAGGAACTTTCACCAGATGGCTAATCAGTACTGTCTTGCACATTAGCTGGTGGCAACCTTTTACTTAACCCAAAAGGCTTGTGCCTTCAGGAGGACTGTGTTTCTGATTAATTCCTACAGAGCATCATTTTATATGGATTTTCTTCCTGATTAGGATGAATTTTGATCTGGAAGCAGTTGGCAGAACCTCCTATTGGTAAAACAAACAAAAGGCACGAGAGACCACTGTGTCATTAGCTGGCTGGCTCCCATTCCCAACTGCCCTGTTCTGATGTGGACTGTTCTCCATCACCACCTGATACCAAAGCCATTCACAGATCCAGACAGATTCTCCAGCACCTGTGGTTCAGTCACTGGTTCTGCCAGGCTCCTCTGAAATTTTGCTTGAGCAGAGTGCAAGTTTGAATCACAGGAGGTTCTGGCCAGCCTTAATGTTAACTAGCATCAAATAGGGTTTGTTCAGTAGAATTTGACTTCCCTGTGTATTCAGATTGCTGTGTGTTTTCTGGCTTTGCCTTTGGTGACTCCTCCTATAGTAATGCTAGTGTGCTGTGGACAGGTGCAATGTGAAATTTCCATCTGGATCTGTCCCAGTGTGCCTTGAGCTTGGCCAGCAGACACGTGCTGTTCTGTCCAAATTGTTTCATGAGTTCACAGTTAAGTGATGTTTTCCTGATTTTGTATTACAAAAAAAAGGACATAACTCTCAAGTGAATGGGGTCTCAGCCAAAATTTGAATCTGGGTTTTTGGAGATGGTTTATCAAAAGCCTTAGAGCAGACCAAGGTATAGTATACTTTCAGTTTTTTTCCAAGGAGCAGCATGAGAGCTTCAGGGCTGAGATTTAGTAATAGCTGTACTTTCTATTAAATGTACTTAATGGAGCCTGGACAAAGATATTTATATTAGGATTAATTATGTATCATTAATTTTCTGTAGTGGGAATAGAAAAAAAAATACGTCTTAACTTTGCATTAAGCTTGAATATCTTTATTGTGATTGTGAAGAAAGAACAAGATTTTTAAAATTCTGCCTTCTGTTAAACATTAGTTGCAGAAACAGACATGAGAAAAGTGACTTGTGCATTTCTGCTTATGATCAAGGGGAAAGTTGCACAGTGCTCTTATGGACTGAAGAGGCCTTGGAATGGCCTCAGCTGGGACAGTTTTTAACTAACTGCAGTTTGTCAGTGAAGGGGCGCACTGGAGCTGTTGCTCGGCTTTAGAGCTTGCTGCACAAAATCAGTGCATGCTCTCTCACTCTGTGTGAAATGATTTTATCTGTCTGCATAATAACATGGAAACTATCTGGAGTCCACATAAATAATATTTACCTGCACAGCTGCTTTCCTTAAGGTGCGCCAGGAGTAACTTCTGTTCACATGAGAAGACTTGGTGGTGCTCTGAGAGCATCCATGCTGGGCTTTTTCTCTAGACAGCCACCAACCACCACAGTGCTCAATAGGAGGTCAGTTTGGGGATATGTGTCATTTAAGTCCATTGGAGTGAAGTTTTACTTATTTTAGCCTCTACTAAATGTGGGAGTTCTGAATGTCCCTTTCTGGAGAGCATGGAACATTCTCTGTATTTTGAGTGAGTTCAACGTAGAGAGAGAAAAGAGCAGTGGAATTTATGCATGTGAACTGCAAACCTCACAATTCCTGTTCTGTCAGCAGAAGGCCATTTTAAAACTTATTTAGAGCTGTAGATTCTTCATTTTTTGTGTGCCTTAAATGCCTGACCAGATAGGCAAGTATCTGAATTTTCTGCTTTTAAGGCAAACCTTGACACTACTTATTTGTAAAGCCCCAAGAAAGCATGTACTATGTCATCATGGAAGGACCTTGTTCTGTAGCAGTTTCTGCAAGGGTTTGCTTCCTGAGTTATATGCATCTTCTGAGATCTTAGACAAGTTTCTTAATTCTGCACTTCTTCCACCTACTATTGTATTCTATGAATTTTAGTTTCACGATGTCATTTGAAAAGTTCTTTGCAGGATTTTGCAGACTCCTGAGGCAGCATGCCAGTCCTGTTGTTGCAGTTCAGGAGCACAACTTTCCTTTGAGCAACTGAGGCAGACTTAAGTCCACTGTGTAGAGATACTTCCTTCTGAGGAGCTGAAATGTAGGAACTTTTATAATGTGCAGATTGCTTGTTAATTTTAAGGATTGCTGACCACAGGTCCTGCTTTCTATCTGTGACTTACATTGGATCAATAATGCAGTTTAAATTTTCTCTGGCACTTGTTTAGTTTATTTTGCTATTACTTTTTACATGTTTTAATTTTTTCCTGTGATGATCAGTGATTTCCTAGGAGCACTGATGCCAAGATGCTATTTAAATGCAGCCCCCCACCCTGCCTTGCTTTTCAGTGATTTAGTGGCTTTTGAGATTTTTGAGATTATCAGGATGCTTGTACTACCACTCCCCTCTTCTTAGTCTGGGGGAGTGAAGAGCTCCCTCTCTTTCTCTCCTGCAGAGTTTAGTAGAATCTATGGAGCTGCTTTATGTCCCCAGTGATTATAGTGGACACAGAAATGTTTGTTTTGTTCCTTCTTCCACAAAGAGTTGCTAATGTTTACCTCAGGCTTACAAGAAGTAATTGCATGTAGATAGGTTTTATTTTTTCTTTTTTTGGGTTTGCCCTAGATTGGATGCTTCTGCAGTCACAAAGCACCTGCCTTTGAAATGGGAGTGTAAACCAACCCACATAGGAGTTGTCTGGTACTGGGGAGCCCTGGACACTGCTGGTGTCACCTCATCTGCCTGTGTGAAGCTCATTTTCATGGTCCGTGACAGGGAGATCAAAGTGGGACTGACCTTCCTATGGTGTAAGCAGACAGAGAGCTCTGAATTCTGCAGGTGGTGGGTCAGAAAGCTGCTTGTCCTCCCTGCAGTTACCAACAGTTTCAAAGTGGTCTCTCTGGCAGTGCAGATGAGCTCACTTTGTGTAGTTGCCACTGCTCCAAGAAGACTTGGGCCTGTTGGAGGCAGCCAGTGGCCTGTGGCTGGGCAGGTGAAATGTATTACCAATGCAGGTTTAAAGTTTAGGAGTGTTGTAGGAGCTCAGCTAGGACCAAGCAGCCCCAGAGTCATAGGGATATCTATGCAGCATCCATACTGTGATGACCACAGACTGGAATGCTGTGCTGTATACCAAAACAATTGGACTCAGGTGATTCCAGCATGGTGATTTCACAGAACCAGGGGCTAGAGCCCTAAAGCTTTGCAGTGACTTGTGAAGTGATTTGTGTGTATAGGTGATGGACTTTAAAGCAGTGAAATTATACTGGTGAATCAAGTGCTTTGGTCTCCTGTGTTTTCTCATCCCTAGCAAAGCAGTTGATGGGTGTGGTTTTAACCTTGAAGATTTTTGTTGTTTAGTGTAAATATACATGACCCCATGTACAGACTTCCAGGGTGCAAAACTGGAACATTATACTCCTGATTCTTGTAGTTATGTTATCTCAAGCCAAAGCTGAGAAAACGAAAGCTAGGAGCTTGCTGATTTGTGGAACTAATTGTTCTACTGTCTTTCCTAAGTGCTCCCATTTGCCTAATATCTCTGGTGTGGATATTTGGATACAATGCTAAGTACCATGTTCAGTCACTCCTTTATTGACAGCTTGGTTTTCACTGCCACCAGAAAGCTTCACTGAGGCTTGAGCAAAAGTAATAAAATGAGTTTACTGGAATGGCAAGGAGGCATTCTGAGTAACAGATTTGGCATGAAAGAAAAATAAGGTTTAATTAGAGAATTTGCTAAACCTTCAAGTATGGTTAGGAAATGCTTTTTAGTGTACTGGGCAGCACACTAGAGCTGTATACTGACTCTTAAAAGAAGAGCTGTGGATGGGGAGTGTGATTTGTAATCCAAATTTGGCTCTGTAGGCTGTCTGAAAGAAAGGCCAACAAAGGAGGCCTAAGCCTGTGAAGGTTTGGGCCCCAGTGATAGCCTGGAAACAGTTCTTCTTCCAGTTCTAGCATGTTTAGCAGTTTGCTCTCTAATGCCCTCCCTTGCTCGCCAACCTCTTAGGGGTAAACAGTTATCATGCAGAGGCAAGGGGGACCTGTATTTCAGCTTCAAGGAATTTTGGAGGTCAGTCTATAAAGGTTAATGAGGTGAGACTTGGCAAGCTGTTTGAGAATTGCTCCATTTCAATTACCATAGGGAAGCATATTGCTGGTCATGAAAATCAGAGTGTTGACTGGAGGCACAGCCTATCTGGAGTTTGCTTTTCCCCAGAGAAACCAAGACCATCAGTTTGGAGTTTTTGTTACTGTCTCCTCTTTGATTGGTTCTGCTTAGTCAGATAAGCATGGAAAGAATAATAAGGGCCTGATCCTGTTCTTCCCTGATGAAATACTGTTGGCTTTAGTAAGCTTTTGCTGGCACATGTAGGAAAAGAAATGGTGTTTTAGTCCAGGTTGAATGGCAGATAGATGGAGGGGTAGACTGCACATGACTGGAGAAATGCTGGGATGGATTAGTTCAGGTGAGCTGCATGTGAATGAAGTACTTCCAAAACACCAATTTGAGTACAAAGCAGGTTTTGGCCAGCTCACTGATGACAAAGTGGATTGCTTTCCTGATCATATCTTTTAATTACAAGCAATGTGAAAGTAACCGTAAGCTGTTGTCTTACTGCTGGGACAGTATTACAAGTCTGTAACTTCTCTAAACTTTTATCAAACTGTACTGTATGTGTTTTAAACTGTAAAATTGTCCTGTGTAGGACACAGGTGGTATATTTCTGTCACAAATTCTGGCTGCAGTTTGCAAATCTGTCTGTTACTAAAACAACAAAGCACGTCTCCGTCTCCCTTTTGTCTTCTTCCTAACTGCCAAAGTGGTATGGCTCATGTAGTAATCAGATTATTGCAAATGTAATTGGAGTCTCTGCTTTAGAGAAAGCTCTGCCCAAATGTGGCAGCTGGAGTCAAGTTAGTTGCTCATGGCTACATGGAGGAGTATGTGTGTGAGAATCCACAAGGACTGCCCTGTAAGGAAGAGTGAATTGGTAAAGTTCAGTGTGTTGGTTTATACTGCTGAATTGTGCCTGTTGGTATTACAGGCCTTTTGCCTAGTTGTTACCTTCTGTTATTTTGTTGTTATTTGCAGTCATTTCGCCAATCTCTTATTACTGAGTGGGGTGGGGTTTTTTTGATTATTATTTATTTTATCTTGTGGAGGATAAGGATTCTTTTCCCAGAGAGTAGGTCCACCACAACCTTCCTTCTTTTAAAAATAATATATTTTTAAAAACCCTAAAAACACCCCATCCTCCTCAGGAACTTCTGCACAAGTTCTGAAGTATCCAAAAACCTGAAATTACTTGCAGATTGGTCTGTGACAACAGCACGGTAGCAACTATGGCTGGCTGCTGTGGGTCACACAGTATTATCTGAAATCTAAGCAGGCAGCCCTTGCAGGAGGAGTTACTTAATAGTGAGTAACTCGTGTACTTGGTCTCCAGCTCCTCTCCTTGATGTGTGGAGAAGTGCACTGTGCAGCCTTGGCTCACTGTGTGTGTTTACTTCTTAAGAACTTCAGAATATTCTAGACTCCACACTGAAATGCAGCTACTTCTCTGCTGGGGTATTTACCAGCTATTCTGTTATCAGCAATTACGTAGTCCCTTGGCTGCAGAGCTGGGGAAGGAGTGCCCATTTTGAACCCACAAGATGGGTGAGGCTGGAGCAGGATGTTGTTAGGACAGTTTCAAGAAACCCAACACACAAAAAGCCACCAAAAAACCAACAAAACCCCCAGTTGCCTACAGTCATATCTGTGTGTTCTTTTGAAATGGGCCAACAGTTTCCTAGAGTTATTTGTTCTGAAGGAAAAAAACCTTGTTCCCTGGAGCATCAGGCCCCAAATATATCTGAGCTGCTAGAAAGTGAATGGAATTGGTCTGTTGTCACTAGGGAGGTGTCACATATGAACACAGCACTGATTTGCTGCAGTGCAGTTTCATCACAGGGTATGACTGCCCAGTAAGACAGTCCTGGGCTGGGCTCAGGGCTTCCCAAAAGAGGTTAGGTTATGGTGCTTAGAGTGAGCCAAGGCGCAGAGCACTTTTTCTGTGACTGTTAGTCCATCTGCCTCAGTTCATAATTCACTGCCTCATCTTCAGTTCTGCTTCCTGCTAACCTAGAGCTGTTCCGAAAATTTTCTTACAGTGGCCTCAAGTGACATTATGACATGAAGTTCCAGAAAATAATATGCTCAGAACAGTAGATCACTGTTGGAAGACTTGGATGTGTTTTCCCCTGCCTTTGCCTGTCACTTCTATAAACTTTCCCCTTTGTTTGAATCCTTTTAGGTAGAACAAGTTTGGGAGTCCCTTCCCTGGGTAGGACACTTTTGCTTTACACTCTCCTGAGGTGGTTGTTAGACCTCTCAGTCTGACAGGGATGAAATCACTGACATCGCTCTGAGAAAACATGATAATTCCTCAACTGTCTTTGAGGAAATCTGTTGGAATCAGAACTAGAGACAAAAATGAAAACCAAAGATTTTTAACAGAAATCATGGTATTTGGAGGAATAAATTTGTCGTTTCCAGCTGTATCAATTACTTATTTGAATTTCTAGATTAGCCAGCAGAGAGTGTCCAGTTGCAAAATTCTATTGCAGTTCTCTCACTGAAGCCTGATCGGGGTGGATGCCAAAGCCATTGCTTAGCTGGGATTAAAAGTGTCTTGTATAGGTGATAGGCATCCTGCACTACATCAGTGGCTGCAGTGAGGAGCAGCATATCTTACAGTCCATTCCTTGGTTTACTTTTCTTGTTCTTCTTTATTATAAAGTTGATGAGTGAAATCGGAATTGCAAGGAGGAAAATCTGACAAGCTGTCATATGAAAATACACTCTTTAGCCTGGGGACATACACCATTTCTCTAGTTCTAGTATTGATCATCTGTGTCTCCTGATATGGAGAAATGGATATCGGGAAGAGAATGTTTTAGTCAAATACAGAGTATTGTCTGAAAGACTTCCTAAGCTGGAACAAGCATCTCTCAGCTCACGTAAGCAAGATCCTCAGAGGCCCTCAAGAGCTGCTTCTAACTCTGATAGAAAGCTGGTGTACTTAATGTGAGCAATACATTGGGCTTAACAGTCACCTGAATAATTGTTTGGGTGAATCTTTTGTTTAGCCTTTTCTGCACTGGCATCTTTCCTGAGGAACTTACTCATAGGAATGAAGTATGCTGAACTGTAACCCATTTGAGTTCTCCATGGTCTGCTGTTGCCCTCTTTCCCTTGAAGCTTGGGACTGTAATGGGCCCAGAGGCAGATGCTGCTGTAACAGAACTCATGATAAGCATGTATCTGATCAGGTGAGGGAGGGGGCTGATTGTGTTTAGTCCTTGAGTATATCCAGAAGAGCCAGTGTGTGCTCACCTTGACAGGGAACCTGGAAAACATTTGCTGTCTTACACTTAGGCAACAGTTCAGTTTTTTTCTGGCAAAAGGGCCATTGGCAGACCTGACTGATGGTCCCCGTGCTCTTTTCAGATGACAGGGATCTAGCAAATCCCCTGGTTTTCCGTTGGTGTTTCAGATGGTGTATTGAGCTACAGGCCTGACTGCCTTCTTGAATTGATCTGTACTGCATGACAGGGATGAGAGACTGATTGCAATTTTGAGACGGTTACATGGTCTGCTGCTCTTGCCATTCAGATGAGGGCTGGGTTCTGCTTCCTGTGAAAGCAGAAGGTCTCTCATATCTTATGAATTTATATGAGGCCACAGTGAAGACAATTATTTTCCATTTGCTTGTATACTTAAGCGACGTGTGAACACTCAGCGCAGAGAATGCGGATCGGTCACTGCACCTGTTTGGGCTTTGGAGAGGCACTTCCTCTACTTGGCTTGCTGAATTTCTTGAAGGTTCTCCTGAGCACAACTGAGCAGTTCCACAAACCCATAAGCTTTTTCTTTTGTAGTTGTTGAGCAACCACACTGCTTTGTATAGAAATATTTACATAGGGTTTATACATCAATTTGACCCTTCCTAATCCAAACTGATTTTGCAACTTCTGTATGCACTGAGTGAAATGTGCAGTCACAGAACTGAAGTCAACTTGCTATTACCAGTTTTTCTGTATTGCTAAAAGGGTCAGTGTTCTCAATAGGAAAAAATATCAGGAAAGAAGGTATGCATTTGGAATTAGTAGCAAGGAAGGAGCAAGAGAGCTTAACAACTTTTGGTTGGTTTTTTTGCTTGGATTATTGTTTTTGTTTTATTTAATAGTTGAACGCAGCAGTGGCTACTCTTAAGACCTCTAACAGTGTCTTTGGAAAGACTTGATCGAAGTCTTGCTAATGCCAGGGGATTTCTAGTGACTGTTTTGCTGTGAGTGAAGCTCCACAGCACTAGCTGTTTGTTTCTGTATAGCTACCTGAACCAGAATTTCCCAAGATACTTTGATTGTGAAGTTCAAAAGTGGGCTTGATCTCTGACTTCAAAAGAGCTGATATGGTCTTCACAGGCTTAGGTTATAAATGTTTTAAAACTGACATGCATGCAAGTTACTCTGTCTCAGTAGCAACACGGAGAGCTGGCTCAGAGCTTTGCTGGGCAGGCAGTTCAGAATTGTAATTTTGTTTTGAAGTTTCTTGTACCTCTTGGATATCTGTAACTGTGTTAGCTGTCCATATGCATCTGTCATGCCTCCTGGATAGGTGCTATGGAAACAATAATGTAATTTGGAAAGCATTTTTATTTTATTTAATAATTCTTTTGGCCATACTGCATCTGCCATCTTGAAAGGGAAAATGGCCTGACAAAGTGATAAAACGGTGTTTACATCAAAACATCAGGTATGCTCTTTCTATTTGGCCCAGTCCTCTGAGCTAGGACTCTCTCAAAATGATTTTTGGTTAGGTAGGGTTTTTTCAGTATTCATAGAGAGAAAAATATATTTATTATGTCTCTGGAATGTCTGAGACACCACCAGAAGGTGCCTTCCCTCTCAGCTGGGCCATTGTCTGCAGCCAGCTGAGGTTGCTGGAACGGGGCTGACCTGTGTGTGTGTGCTCAGCAAACGTGCCCTAGGCCTGACCTTGACTACCCCAATTTCACTCAGGCTTGAGCACTGACCTGTACATAATTTGTTGTGGTCCCTAGTCAAACTGAAATACAGACTAATGTGATTTAAGCTCTGCTTTGTTCTGTGCTGATTAATATAAACATAGTAAAATTTCTACTGCAGATAAAGGGTTACACATCTTCCTACATGCAGTGCCTGTCCTCCATTCCAGAGCATGTTTGAAGTCTCAGTGTCTCCACTTAAAGCAAGGAAGGAGACCTGATTATCTGTTATGTAAATGTGTTCTGAATATATATGTGCACAAGAAGAATCTGAAGAGGAAGAATTTTTAACTTTAATATTTTATTCTGTATATAGGTGTTTCAGATGGGTTTCAATGTATTTGCAAATATGCACTGATGCAAATATACAGGCAAATTTAGAGAGTTCTACCTAAACTTTGTTAGGAACTTTTCATTGTATTTTTTTCCTTGTTAAACCTCTGGTTAAGGAAACATTCTGATGCTAAAACTGGTTTTCCCATTAATAGACACTTGCCATGTAGGACTGATGCACATTGAAACAGGCTTGTTTAATAGTATTTAATGATTGGTTGCTTTGTGGTTGTGTTTTCTGGTTTGTAAGGAAACAGGTCATTTGCAAGTTTTATTCCAAACACATGTAAAGAATGAAAAGGGGACTTAAAAAGAAAAACAGCCTTAGGTTTATAGCAAGCTTTTATCTTAATATAGTGATTTGCATAAATAAATTTCCAAGTATGTTAATGAGGAAATATGCAGCTCAGTCTTTTGAGTTCTTGAAAGTCAGGGTTTTAGCTGAATTTTTGTGAGCTCTAGTGTCCTGGAATCAAATTTGGTGCATTTCTCCTGGATCACGCTTTAGTTAGTAAATTGATTTAACTTCCTCTATAGGTATGTGTTTAGAAATGAGTTTATATCCATATTTAACTTTTCAAGGAAAATACTGTCAAAAAGAAAAGCCAAAACACAGTGAAAAAACCTGAGTTCTGTTGCTGGAGGGCTTGCCCTTTCACTTATTTCTACAATTCATATGCTTGCTTCCACTGTTTCTTTTTCCTCCTTAATTCTGTATTCGTATTAACCCATTCAGTTTCCTCTCTAAATAAGTCCAGAATGTGGATTATGTTTGCCTGTGGCTGTGGTTGCTGTGTATGTGTTAATTTCTGGAGTTTCTACTTCCTCCTTTTTTTGGTTTATTTGCTTAAAATCTGAAGCATGAGCTGCCTTGTCTTACAACATGTATCTGTGTATGTCTTCCAGTATTTTCATATTATGCCCCTTGAGGCTAAATCTTGATTTAAATTGTCTGTGGTGCTAAAGCCTCATGCTGTGACCTGCTGCCCTGTCAGTCGTGCCAGCAACTGCTCATTTCTCGGTTCATGCTGACAACTGGATCAGGGAATTTATCTGTGGCATTTTTGGGGGTTTTGTTTGTTTTTTTCTGAGCCAAAATCAATCAAACAAAAATCACAAAACTCACCCAACCAAAGCATAAAACTCCTCTAACCATGCATCCTAATCTATCCTCCTACAAGTGTTGCTGGTGGAGCAGTAACTGGTGGGTTGGTGTTGGGGGAGAGAGTGTGATGCCATGAAAGACAACTGACACTTGGACACCCAGTCCCCTGCGACTCCAGGGCTGTTAATTCAAATAACAATGGAACCCTAATGCTGAGGAGTCTTGTTTAACTTCGGCAATTTCACTTAGGATTATCCAGCTACTTTGGGGTTTCACAAAGAGGTTTGGGGTGTCCTTTGAGCAGAGTACCTCTCCCCTAGGCAGATGCTTTGTTTCTGCTGCTGGGGGAGCATGAGTAAAATGAGTAAAAGCTGCCTAAGGGCTTGCAGATATTTGAAAGTGTTTTGAGGAATAAATCTAAGTGGAACACGAGGACTGAAAATGGGGGGGAAGGTATATTTACAGTAAGTATTTGCAAGACAGACCTGATGATGTCCCGGTCTGAATCCCCTTCCAGTTGCCTATGTAAGTACTTTGTGGTTTTAATTTTCACATCAGCAAATATGCTGACTGCTTATGACCAGGAGAAAATTGAAAAGAAGATACAATTATTTGTTTTTACTAAGACTTAAAAAAGGTGTCCAGCTTCTGCCAAAAGGTTGTTTAGATCATAAATCATCTGGAAAGAGGATAGGATGGATGCCAGGTCAGCACAGCTTTTAGAGGTGAGTGGTCTCCTTCAGTAACTTGTGGTTGCTTTCTCAGAGTGTATGTGTGAGCATTCATGAGTTAAGATTTCATGCCATTTTTTATGATGCAATTACTGTAATGAGACATCAGTAGTATTATATTTTATAACTATGTGAATATTTTCCCTTGATGAGTGTTTTTGGGAAAGTGGAGTTTTAGAGGTTATTCCTAGGCCCTTTACATTTGTTTGCTTTGAAATATAAAATGTCATGTCCTAGCCTAATATAAGATTTCTGTCAGATAGTGTGATTAGCTTTAAAAGCTCAGTCTTGAACAAGGAGAGGGCAAGAGTCATCAGGAGAAAATACACGTAGCTTACAGCATTGAAACATCTTTAGAGTTTCTCTGTTCAGTTTTATTTTGAACCCTTATGTGACTCCCAGATAAGACTTCTATTTTTACCTGTGACTGCTGGCTCTGCAGAGAATTGTGAACTCTTCTGACTTAGCTCTGCCGAATTCCTGCCTGTGCACCAACCAGGTGCTACATTTCTGGCTTCCAGCTTCTTTGCTTTTTCTGTTCCTGTTCAGTCCACAAACATGGAAAAAAAAATGCCCCACCCAGCTGACTCATTGAGCCCAGAGCACTCCCTATATTCCCAAAATAGGATTACTATCTGAGGCATTTTGAGCAACTCAGCAGAGCTGGGTCTGGTTCTCTACTGTCGAACTTTTTAAACCAGCTGATTTCTTGTTCTTGGCTGTGTGTTCTGCCTCAGGCCCAAGGTGATTTCCTTAGCTCGTATTCATTTAAAGGGCTTTTGCAGCAAATGCAACTGTTGTAGAAATCAACTAGTATGTAGAATAATCCTTTTAATGAGTTTATTCTGATAGTCTGTTGGGTATTTAAGTGGATTTGACTGCATCGTTTAATATGTCCTTGAAGATGGCTCCAAATGAAACCTGTCAGAGTGTGTCCTATCTCTGTGTGCATGCCAAGTGTGCCTGGGAGATGTCAGCCAGTGCCGTAGGCAGTGGGGAGGGGTTGCTATTTGTAGGGGAAAACTGGGAGTAGCAAACTACTTCTGTTTAACACTGTGCTGTCTACAACTCAATCTCTGATAGTCCTGAGAAAGTCTCCTTGCTCTGCCAGGACTCAGCACCCTGTTACAAGGGCAAACTCACGTTCTTTCTCTCTTTCTCTCTTTCTCTCTTTCTCTCTTTCTCTCTTTCTCTCTTTCTCTCTTTCTCTCTTTCTCTCTNTCTCTTCTCTCTCTTCTCCTGCCTACAGATGTCCAGTCCTGCACCCCAGGGGAAGCTGTTCTACTGAATGTATTCCTTTAGCTTGGTTTGCTTTGGGATCAAAGGGCTGTATGAAGGCAAATATCAGTTATTAATTCTCAGTTTTAAAAATACACAAAGTGACACACTTTTTCTCTTTGGTTGAAGTAAACAGCAATCTACTTTCTGTCAACAATGCTGTGCAACCCTGTTGAAATGTCTCAAGTTTTGAGTTCCTGCAAAAAAGTGCATCCTGCAAAGAGCCATATTTGGCACTGAAATAGTCAGCAAAATGCATGGAAAAAAGCATTACAACCTTGAGCACAGCCCTTTGGAATGTAGCAGGTTCCTGATAAGGCAAAAATTGGGTGGGTGAATGTTTTTCAGAGAAACAGGCCTGGAGACAGGAATAGTGTTAAGGATGTTGGGAGTCCTGTGCTTAGAAAGTCCTGGGTTTTGTTTTAAGTATATTGAAATGTAGTTTTAATAATATGAAAGTCTGTGTGAAACTTGTGATTAGGTTCAGTTATTTACTTTTAAAAGGATAACTTATCATTTCATGTTACACTGTTCTCTATTGGAGGTTGGCTTAAAAAAATGCACATAAGGATCCTATTCTTGACATGGGAGTGGGGGAGGAGAAAACTCAGTCTACGATTTTCTGCATGGAAGAGGAAGGATACACACTGTTAAAACTGGGGGTTTCTTTCCATTTATTCTCTTGCACTGCTGTAATGACATGGGCTTATTTGCTCTTGGGATCTGCAGGTGTTTCAGACATGTGGGTACATTCCCTGTCCATCCATTGAAACTGAGGGGGGTTTTTTTGTCCAAGGTCATCTGCAGATGACAGGTCTGGGATCTTGACCCTGAACTTTAGTTTATGGTTCTAGAACTTATTATGTGCATCTCATCCATGAAGTGAGGTGGTAACATCGATGCTACATCAGCTTTATCCCTGCTCATCTCTGCTTATGGTGGTTAGATAAATATGGTTTAACCTTTCTTTTCACTGTTTCTGGTAGAGCCCTGCTGTGGATAGGACCTAAAGGGAAAAGTTAGTTAGATCTATTGTCTTTTTGTTGGTTTATGCTGCAATATTTGGATGATAAAGAACCATACTGGTGACCACATCTTCTTTTATGTAACCAACCAAACAGCTATTCTTTAATTTCTAATGCATGTAAATGAACTGAACCTATAAAGTACTTTGTGTCTCATTACCAGGCTCCTTTCTGGGAAGCTCTTCTGTCTTTGGTTTTTTTTTTTTTTTTTTTTTTTTTTTTTTTTTTTTTTTTTTTTTTTTTTTTTTTTTTTTTTTTGTTTTGTTTTTTATTTTTTTTCCCCCAGCATTTCTATGGCTCTTGGGATGGTAGAATCCAGGGGTCTGACATTTGTTCACTTAATACAGTACAAGAAACACTTCTTTTGACCATAACTGTTGTTAAATGAATGGTACTTTGCAATACAGGAACTTTGTGGCAGGAGAATATTTCAGGGAAGTCTGGTCTATTCTCCCACTGAGTTTGCTTAAGAAATCAACCAAGCCTTTAGCTGGCAACAATAAAGGAGACAGGAATTGAAAAAATTCCATTTTTCCTGTGCTACAGGATTGACTGCTAGACTAACCGGCTTTTCTTATTTGCAGTTCTCCAAAGGCAGATCTGTATGTTGGGGTTTTTTTTGGGTTGATGTTTGGTTCGGGGTTTTTGTTTGATTGCTTTGGATTTTTTTTTTTGTTTGTTTGTTTGTTGTTTGTGTTTTAACTGCTTCGAAGGGTGCATTTACAGTAAAGGTAATTTATGTTTCAGATGAACTTACTAACCAGTAAGTTCCTGTCAGAACAGTACTCCCCTAAATTTTAAAGCCTTCCAGGTAGGTCTCATTAACAGTCTCTTGCAAGATCAGTGAGAGAAGCTGGCGTACTCAGCCAAGAATGCAACTGTCTTGTGATCTGTGGTACATTAGCAAGCCTAGAAACTTTCAGTATCTTTCTTGCAGCAGCTTTGTCCAGGTTTGCACTGTGTGGTTGCTTATTTATACCCTTTGTACCTATTATTTTTTCCAAAACTTCTTTATTGTGTGCTCTGCTTGTTCTACCTCTTAAGGAGAACTTTAAAATGTGAAGTTGCTGATGCTCTGCATCAGCAGCTCCCTAAACCAGTTCCTGTGGTGAGTCTGTTTACAGTAGTATCAAGAAATAAGGTGGCACTGTTCAAAGGAAAAAGAAATACCCAGCCCTCAGGCAATGTGTGGTTTGAGAGGAGCAGTACCTACACAGCTCTCTTGACTCTCTTGAGAACAGCTCTGCTGAGCTAAGCCCTCCTGCATGTACACCACGTGTTCCCCAGCATGGCCTTTTATCAGCAGCAGTGCACTCTGATGCACAGGCACTGTTGTGATGCACTTCTACAGTGGCACACTTTGCTGGAGGGGACTACACCCTTTTTTAGCCGGTATTGGTAGGATATCTGCCTTTCCTAAAGCAGTGAAAGGGTCACCTGGGTTTATGCATTGGGGAATTGCTTTTGTCTTCAGTGTTATTGTCCCTTCTGCCCAGCTGTGCAGTCTGAGCTGTCAGATACTGAGTTTAGAATCTCCTGATGCTTTTTTAATTTAGTATGGTTTTAGTTGCTTTTTTCTTCACTGCTGAAATGTGTTCATTTTTGCAGTCTCGTAAAGTGAAGGTTACTTCTGCCTGGGAGCAGAAATGTATCTTCTCCTGGAGTGGCTGTGGCCATCTCAGATGCTGATTTCTCTCCTTGTCGACAGTTTTGGGGTGTGGTGTTTTTCTCCCATCTCAGTGCCCTTTACCATTCTGATATCCCTGGTGTGTATGTGCCATGCATGGTTCAGTTTCATATGTAATAAGTTTTGTCTTTGGTGTTGATTTGTCTATCCTGAGCCTAATTAAACCTTAATTGCTATCTGATACCTGTGTAAGGGTTCTTTCTGTGTATGATTTGCTGCTGCACAAAGTGCATTCCCTCATTAGACTAGTTTAGCCCTACCCTGAGCTGACTTAAAACCAAATTTTATTTTAGAGTCTGTTTTCCTATTTCAACACTTTGCTTTTTATCTTTCCTTTCCCTCCATCCCTCGGCCATCATCTGCTTCTAGTGCAATGCACCGTCACCTTTGGGACAGCCCCACGGTGTGACTGGGAGAGAGGAGGGTGGGAAGGCTGCAATTACAGCAGCAGCCTTGGGGAACCGTGGAATCATATGAACAGGAGCATGTGAACTCTTGGAGGGGGCTAATGGACTTGGCAGAGATTCTTCTGACTCTGCTTCTGCTACAGCAGTTGTTCTTTATCCTCCATAGACAGCCCATGTGTTTGAGTATCAGGTGATGGATAGGAGTCAGGCTGTAGTAAAGAATGTATGAACAGAGAGCAAAGCACTGAGATATCTGAAAAGGTGTTAAAACAGTAAAACTGCCCTTTATCTACTTAAAGCCAGTTCTGTTACCCTTAACCTTTGATAGCTTTGTATTTATTGTCCTCAGGGGCCACCATACTTCTCCTACAAGTTGCAGAAGAGCTGTGCTGAGGAGCAGTAGAGTTGTAGGAACCTCACTGCGTCTGAGTTACTCAGTACAACCTTCGTCAGGAGGGTTTGTGAGACTGCTGCCAGCATATTTGTAAGCAAAGGTGTAAGGAAAGGGCAGTGGTTCTGTGGATTTCATCCTTCTAAATTGTTGCCAGACCCTTTGGGTTTTTTGTTTTCTTTTTTCTCTGACTACAGTTGCCTGAAAATGGCACATCCAGTGCTGAGGTGGTAGGGAGACAATGTCTGCAAATCAACAGCATAACAAAAAAGAGTATCTGAGTTCTGTTGCTCTGCTTTTGTCTCTAAAAACTGCTCTGGCACCATTTCTAGCTCCAAGGTTTTCCAGAGCAAGTTGCTCATGATCCAAAATGGACCAGCCAGAGGGAGGGTAAGTAGCTGTCACAAACCAGGATGAATAGGTTGCTTATCTCATCCATCCTGAAATATCTAATCTGTCAAACTGTCAGAATTTGGGTATGTGCTGGAGGAAAAGCCATATTTACATAACGTCTTGGAGGTGAGAGAGAGAGGTGAGGCTGGGGGGGAAGAGGTGACATTTAATCCCTTGCTTGCTGAACCCTAATGATTTGCTTTGTGTTGGTCTGCTCCCCTGCACTTCCCTCCTACTTTAATGGCTGTGTTGAATGACAAATGGAGGCAAAGCAGTGAAAACAGGAAACATAATCCCTTAAAAACAACTGGTGGGAAAGGAGGAAAGAAACTGTAAATAAAGGAACCCCTGCTTTCATAGGACAGCTCCACAGAGCAGCTATTTGCTCATCAACGAGAAGGAGCTGATATTCTATGAGGTCACCAGAGAGTCTTTTTGAACTCCTGGAAGGGTGAGGAAGACCTAAAAGCAGGGGAGCTGTGGTCTGCTTTGTGTTGTTTTCGTTGTTTGGTTTGGTTTTGTTTCTATTTTAAAAGAAGGTTTAGAAACCACTTGTCTTGACTACAGTGCAAGGTTTGGATGAGATGTGATTTATACTCATATGCTGTAGGCTGCAGAGGCCCTCAGCTTTCTCTGGCTGTGAGAGGTGAGCCTTACTTCTGTACTGTCATTTAGTCACTGAGAGCAGAAGCGGTGGGAGAGGAGAGCTGACTGCAGGAGTTGTATCTGCACAGGGAGGGAGCCGTTTAGAGCAGTGAGGGTCTGCTCGGTAGGACCTGTTTTGCCTCAGACTGGTTTTCTCACTTGGCTGTCTCTGGACCCTGGTTCTTGTTTCTAGTGTGTAAAGGGGGTGGGAATGTCACAGCTTTATTGCACACCCAGCAGAGTTACTGTTTGGGGGATGGACAGAAAGAGTTACGGTGAGCACAACAAAAATCTGTTGATTGGGCACTTTAGGAGGCATCACGTTACTGCTTGGCAAGGCTGAAGGCTCAAGATTGCCACAAAAATTGGTTAAAGATGCCAGATACAGATATCATACCAGTTCAGGTGGTTTATCTTACACAGTTCTTTTTTGATGCCAAAGCTTTGGGTGGGTGTAGAATGGAGTGCCTTCAGTGGGAAATTCTCGAGGTTGAATGAGGGGAATCTCTAGACCACTCTTACACCCTCTGTGAATAGCAGGTGCTGAGTAGTTCACGGAGAAGCTATTTAACCTAAACTGGTAAGCAAGGTTCTCCTAGAGTCCAGCCCAGCCTTCCCAGCTCCTGTCTCCTGACCACCTTACTGGGGATGGTAAAAGGCAGTTTGCCTTCTGACTGTGCCGATTCCTGCTGTACAAGAAAGCCTGAAGGGAGCAGGATCCCTTTGGTATGGCACAGGGCAGTGGAAGTAAGTGGGATTGTTGAGTGGGGTGTGCTTTGCCTCTTTGCACCTCTATCATCTTTTTGTGGAAGATGAGGATTTTCTTTGTAAAGAGTTTTGAATGTCACTTGCTGCAAAGGGAGATGAAACTCATGCCAATCTGTGGATGTTTTTGAAATGCACCCTGTGGCAACTGCCTTCATTAGGAACAGCCAATGGCACTGCCAAGCTTTGGCTCTGCTTACGTGTTCTAGTTAACTTTGATTTGAATACCTTTCCTGAAGCAAGCTGGGCACAGCTTTCCTTTTTTTCCCGAAATCTGTAAGGATGAGGGAGCTCCAGCAGCTCTGTAGTATTTCATCTGTAATAGTTAGAGGGAGAAAGTAAGTTACACAGATCAGTCCTTTGAGCCTTTTGTTTCCAAGTGGAGCCCATGTTAAATGAAAAAATGATTCCAAACCTGTGCACAGAAACTGCCAGGTGAAGGCTCTTGACCATAGTTGTATGAAATGTGGCAGCAGCTTGGATGCTGCAGAATCTGGACTTGATAAAGGGATACAGGAAAGGTAGGTGGTAAAGTTGGATGACTAGCCTGTTTATTTCTTGTTTTCTTAGGACTTCTTTTAATGGGGTGTGGATCTACAGTAGTGTTAATTTAACTGTAATTAAGTTGGTGTTAGATAAATTTGCCTGTGCATATTTTAGGTCGTTTCAGCCCCTGCTTGAATGTTTGTATATGTTTAAAGAGTTTGAGAAATACTGTTTGTGTGGCTCTTGCACTCTAGCCTCTCTGCAGCTATGCTTCCATTCTTGACTTCCTCAGAGTGTTGCTGCTTATGCATTTGCCTCATCTAACCCCTGTTAATCCAAGAATTTAGTGCTCAAACTTCTGCTGCCTGGCCTGCCCCTTAGGTTTGCAAGAGTACATGCAGAA
Organism: Rhipidura dahli; assembly: GCA_013399225.1. Taxonomy (NCBI): domain Eukaryota; kingdom Metazoa; phylum Chordata; class Aves; order Passeriformes; family Rhipiduridae; genus Rhipidura; species Rhipidura dahli. The sequence continues at coordinate 390,551 of VXAC01000847.1, forward strand.
AACAGCTGGTGGACCAGCTGTGACAGCATTAAAAACCAGAAGGTGCTGTCAAAACTGAGCTGATGTTCATTACCTGAGCTGTGCTGTGGAGTGAAACTCCCTGCTTAGCTTGAAAATTGCAGGATGGGACTGAGAGGAATGTGATAGGTATCTACATTTGAGTATCACTGCTTACCTGAGTTTAGCAGAATAGCAGTTTTTTAGCTGAAGGAACATTGAGGACTGAAGGAAGGCACAGAGTTTTTAAAAGGAAACACACATTTCGTGTGTTACCACTGACTGTGGTGCACGTTACCCAGACATGTTTCATTGGTTCACCCAGTGTCTCTCCTGTGGTTACTGTGCCAGTTTTGCTTTTTAGCTTATGTTTTATGGCCTGAACTTGGATGACTTGGCTCCAGAGAAAGCTGCAGCTTTTCCTGCTGCTTAGATTCCCTTGCTGTGGCCACCACCCTCCGAACTCACTGCACTGGACTCCAGCTGAGCTCTGCGGAGAGCTTGTCACCTGTTCAGCTGCTGCTTCCCTTCTGCGGCCTTTTCACTTGCCACTTGCTGTGACCCAGCTGTTGCCTGTGGTATGGGAGCTGTCACACACCCCGGGGTGGCATCTGGTGCTGGCTCTGGGGCAGGACTGAGGGCCTCCAGCCACATGCCATTGCTTACAGCCACTTGGGTTTGTTCTGGTCCTTTGTCACCTGCATCTTTCTGAAGCCTGATGGAAGCCCTGGTGACTCAGATGCTTTGTCAGACAGGCTTCTCTTCACTCCTTTTCCAAGAGGGGCTGCAGGCAGGTAAGACTGTACTGTACTTCACATTTTCTTTTTTAAATTCTCCAGCCTTAAGTGGACTTGGAATTCCCCAACATTAAACATTAGCCCTCAGAATAAATAACTTCAAGCTGGAAGGAAGGAGAGGATGTCAATACATGGCATCTGTGCGCTTGTTCCATTGCCCCGTTTTCTTGAGTTCTTTTTTGTCCTGTTTGCTGATGCTCTCCTCTGGGTGTGTTTGGGAGAACACCCTGCTCCCAGCTCCCCCAGCTCTCCCTGCAGCTGCCAGGGGAGGGAGGCACAAAAGCTGTCTGTCTGCTGGCTTCAGGAGACAGCTGATGGCTCAGCAGTGCATTAGAAACTTGTGCTCTGCTGCAGGTGCTGGGCGGGGGAGGAACACTCTGCTGCTGTTTCCTTGGGGACTGGTGGGAATTGCTGAATTTTTATCTGCTGCAATGGGGAGTGACAGAAAGGGATCCTCCACAAACACGCTTTGAAGGATCTTCAGCCCTTTCCTGCCCAGTGTAGCAAGATGGGATTTCCTCTGTCAGCTACACAGATTAATTTGTTAGGAGAACTGTGGATTGATTTTGGAGCGCAGGCACTTTTGTCAAGGTTGCTGTGCAGGTCTGGAACAAGGGTTATTTCTCTCTTACAGGGAGGAATTTGGAGTCAAAATTTGCATTTTGAAAGTTCTGTGCATTGTCTCAGTGGTACCCTGTCATTCGTAAATATTCATCACCTTTGAAGAAATTAGTGAGGGTAGTTCTGAGCCATTCCTGAGAAATCTACCCTAGAAATCCCTGTATTCGTTCAGCTCTGATTAACAGCCATTTGGATTAGTTTGGAATCTGTTGTAAATTGAAGTGTACAGACAGACTTTGTCCTTCCATATTTGTTTATATAGGGAAGGTGGAGGATGGTGAGAAGTGGGGAGTATGGAAGACAACTTTTGATTGTGATAGGGATACAAAGAAGTCCTTCGTGTAAAGGCTGGGGTGAAGGAGTGTTCTTTGATAACAGCTTTTTTCTCTGTAGTCTTTGTTTAGGTACTGCTGAGAGTGGGCCATCTCCAGTTACAAAGGAATGAGTTAAGGACAGTGTAAAGTGTGACAGAGAATTTTCTGCTTGTGTTTTAAATAGAAAACTGTCACCTTATTACATGAATATAGTTAGATTTAAAAAGCTTGAGAAAATTACTGCTTGGATAGACAGTCATTGAAAGCTGTGAAGATGAAACAAAACTGAAATTGTCTTTTTTATTGTTTGTTTTCACTGATAAATCATGCCTCTTCTGGCAAGAAATTAATGCTCAACAGGAACAGAATGTCTGGCTCTCCTGAGGTGCAGTAAATTCTGTAACTTTTGCACTGCTGAAGGCAATGACACTTAAAATGACACTTAGTATCTGTTACCACAGTTTCTAGTTTTAATTTAGTCTTGTTTCTGTCTCCCTGGCAAAACATGAGCTGGTTCGTGCATTGGCTTGTTTCTTTTTTTCAGGTTAGTGGTAGCCACACCCAGAGTTCAAGTCCCAGCACACCTTCCATTCCTAATTCTTTAACTGCTGAAATACTGGTCAGAAAGTGCCAATAAATTTGCTTGGGGGAGTATTTTTTTCTGCATGAGTCTGAAGTATGTGGGAATGTATTGTAACCTTAAAAATCTAAATGTGTGTGTCATGTACTCCTGTGAAATCCTGATAAAGAAGGTTCTTCAAAGCTCTGCTCGGCACATTTGAAGCATTGTCTGGGTGAAACTCCGTGATTTGGAAAAGCCTTGTGGTACCAGCTCTGAAACCCTGTTCATTGTCTCCTGTTGATTTGTCCATGTGAACACACCAGAAATCCTTCTTGCTCAAAAGACATTGGTCTACAGTGTATGACATCATATATTGAAGTCTGATTCCACAATGGATTAATGCTAAATTGTTCCAACTGAATCAGTATGTTCCCTTTGGATGATGTTTAATTGGAGGATACGCTGTCCTTGGGAGACTGTGTCCCCTTTTAGCTGCAGAGATGGATTTAAGAATGAAAATTAATGGATCAGCTTAATGGAAAATCTGTATCTTTTGGTTTATTTTTTGTATCATTTCTTTGCCAGTCTGTCTTAATCAAGGTCAGATTTTTGTACTGAAACTGAAAACTGGTGTGAGACAAGGGTAATTTATTATACGAATTGCTACTGAAGCTTTCAAAGTCATGATTTATCTCTGAGCAGGAGGCCAGACTCCTTGTGCTGGTACAGCAGAGTGATGTTCCCACAGTGCTATCCAACTGGATTGGCAAGCTGTGTCCTCTTCTGCTGGGAGATGTTCCTTCCTGCCTTTTAGTGTCTCCTCCTCTCTGAGGATGCAGTTTTGCTGTGATCAGAACTGAGACTGCAGAAATACCTACTAATTTCTTAATTCCACGTGTCAGAAAAGCAGCATATAAAGCACATAATGTTGCCTGTTTTTTTCCTGTTGTGATGTGTAGTTTGTGACCATGCATTGGGCTGGCATCAGGCAGGTTCTTCATTGGAACTGGCATCCCTTCTTTTTGCTCTGTGTTGCCTCTGGGATAACTGTTCTCAAAACCATCTCACTACTGCACTCCTGCTCTGTCAGTGTCTACTTAACCAGACTCATGGCTTCTTCATTGTCCCTTCCTTTGATGTCTTTGCTGTCACTGTAAGGCAATGCAGAGGGAAAGAGGTTTTTATCACTGCGGTAATCCTCAGACAGCTGGTTCTGCTGGTGGTGAAAAACTACTTCATACTCTCCAGGAGGCTAATGTCTTCAGAATTTGTTGAGTAACTGTGTTATGACTGCAGCTGTAATAAGCTATAATTGCAGATAAATGTGTGTACAAGTTGGCGACTGACACCGTTTTTATGCAGGCGTAATGTCCTTATCTGTGTTCTTTTGGAGAGCTGTTGCAGTCTGGTCTCACTTGCTCTACTGTGGCAAAGTTGAGAGGCTTCTTCCCTAGGAAATCTGGTGTTACAATGCTCTGATAGCAAGACACATACATTCCTTCACATGTGCTATAAAATATGTGGTTCTGATGCCATGGATTGCCATGCACTCATTATCAAATGTTTTAAAAGTCCTATAGAGAGTGTTAATGGGTTTTGTGTGGTTTTTTGGTATTGCAATGTACAGAATTTTTTATGGTTCAGCAGTAAGGCCTTTTCTCCTCACTTTTGTGTGGTGCATAAAGTGTGAAACTCTTGTGTCAGAAAATACACAATCTCATTCATTGACATGCCAGATTTTGTCATCCAGTATTGTCTGTATGCATATAATGTAAATTTGTTTGTTTAGTCAGCATAAGAGCTCTGACCCTGGAAGTCTTTGGCACTGCATAACTTTTTCCAACTTGCTAAGTGTACAAGCCTTGAGTGGAGTGGTTTGGTCACCTGGAGCATCATGGCTCTGCCACAACCACCCACGAAAGGTAAGAGTTATCCTTTCTCAGGGCAGAGTTTGTGCAGAGGCTGATGCAGAGCTTCTCTTCCAGAGTCAGTGTAAGGAGGCAATGGCTGCTGCAGAGCTCTGTGCAGGCCCTAATTTCCCTAAATATTTAATTGCATGGTGTAGGTTACCCATCGATGTGTGTGTAGTGTGGTCCTTGTTATCTGTGTGTGCTGCACAGTGAGCTGCTTGTACAGCCCCTGAGCTCGCTGTGTGACCTGTCAAATCTAACCCCTTTTTCAATGACTTGCCCCAATCATTGCCCCAGGGTTACTCATTTTCCTCACTGAAGGGTACTTTCCAGCTTGTTTTAATTATGAGTGTTTCTTCTTTCTATGTTAAATAAAATGCTGTATCTTTTTTTCAGAATTGACAGGCGGTGTTGTAGCACGCTGTTAGGGGCCATTGATTAAACAGAATAATTGGATTTGCTTATCTTAAGTGCTTTTTTTTTTTTTTTTTTTTAAATGTTTTTTTTTTTTTTTTTTTTTTTTTTTTTTTTTTTTTACAGAAACATTTTATAGAATTGCCACAGGTCAAATGATCTTCAGATCTTAGCTGTGCCAGCTTATACATACTGAGAGCATCTTGCTTTGTGTGTTTATGTTTCTGGAGGAGTGGTTTTGTTGTTCTTATTTGTCTTATTTTACGAATTATTTTCTGTCACTAAGTAGTACATGCTTCAAAGCTCTGCAATATTAGACTTTCTAGTGGTTCTTTTGACAAAATGTTCTGAGATACAGTCCCACTAGCTTCAGTGAACAGAACTTTCTCAAATTAATTATAAGAACTTTTTTCTTATAGAAAGGTTCTTATAAGAACCTCTCATATTTCTTGGTCCTGGCCCACAGGTATCTCAGACTTTTCACTGGGGGAAAAAAACCAGTCTCTGAGGGAGAGACCTGGAAATTTTTAAGCCCACAGTAGTGAATATTTCAGTGCATTAGGTGTAGGAATCACCTTGGGAGTTCAGTTTAGAAATGTCTCTGAAGTAGAGACTATCTGCTGAAGATCAGGGCTGACAAGCATCCACACAGGATTTGAGTTAACAGAAGAAACCAGCTTGGAAGTGGAATCATAGAGAAAATGTGCTTAAAGTCCTGGGAAGCATTTTGATGAACAGAGCACATTATTTGAGTGCAGAAACATTGTCTCAGCTGTTTGACTAAGAGTTTCCAAATGTTTGATTGTACATCAAACAGATAGTACATTGTTTTCTTGCATTTCATTTCTGTGACCTTATTTCATGTTAAGTCTAAAGATGGAACTGCAGATTTGTAATGGCAATTGCCATGCTGATAACTGCCTTTAGGAATGTGGCAACAACTAAAAACCATTGGAGAATGCAGCACATGAGCATAAATGAGAAGCACAGTTGTTGAAATGGGTTTAGGAATTCACTTAATCTGCTTCTGTATTTCTCCAAATGCTGTCTGTCTTCTTTTATTCCAGGGGACAAACTTCATCTATAAAGATGGGCAGGCAGGGTGACGGGTATTAAAAGTGCATCTGTTCCATTATAGCTTGAGGTGGTAAGAAGTCCAGGCTTTACAGAGCTGTGATGTTTGGAGTACATTTTCTTTGCCTGTGGGCAGCAGCATGTGCAGTTAAGGTGCACCAAGTAAGTTTTCACGCAGCCTTCTTAAATAATACCATTGTATTTTGGGACAAAATAAAAGGCCGGACTTGGGAATTTCCTGGCATTTGTTGCAGTGCTAGAACTACAGTATATTTTAAATGCTCCCCACCTCTTCTTTTTTGCTCAGTCACCTCCTTGATACTCTAAGTGATGCTACCTGTGCCTCCCTGCAGAGGATGAGATGGCAAAACTTGCTCATCTGTTAGACTGTGGTCTTCAAATTCCTTTGTGTTAAAGGGAGTTAATGTGGCTAAAGGCTGGTTTGAAAAGCTCTGCCAATATGTGTTGCTCTCCAAAGAATGGTTATGCACATCAATTCTTCACCCTCAGTTATCCTAGGGAGGAGAACTAATTTTCTTTCCTGTGGAATTACAAGATTTGGTAACTTCCTGAGCCTAAAATAATGTGTTCTGTTCCTTAAACCTTGTTATCAAGCTTGGACTTGCTGAAGAAGCATTTGCTTCTTCTGCTCCTCAACCTGTCAGGTTTCCAGGTTATCCTTGCTTGTGTTCTGCTGGTAGAGCCAGGTGGAAAATAATAAAGCCCCTCAGCTTATCTGTGGTCAGCACTGACTGAAAGGGAGAGGTTATCTCTCCTCCCCATGTGTCCTAGAGGAAGCCAGGCTGAAGCAATGAATCCCTGTTCCTAACAACAGGAAAATCCAGAATTTGACTTAAAGGAGATGACTGATTGGAGAAAACAAAAAAGAAAAGACACCAAGTATTTGGGATTGATGTCAAGTGGCTTTGTGGTCTGCTGAGGTGTGGCAAAGCCCAGCTGCCTTCCCACTGCAGATACAGAGCTCCCAGAGCAGCACTGCTTGGGCTGCACCAGCAGTCTGGTTATGTGTGCTGGAGGTCAGAGCAGCATCCCACAGATTTATTTTTATTTGTTTTTTGAAGTTTCATTCTGGAGAAGCATGCATAGCAGGTTTCAGCTCAAGGAAGAGCAGAGACTCCAGGTGTGAGCAGAGGGATGGTGCAGGATATGTACAGGAGCTGGCTCAGTCTTTGTTAACCTTTCTCACATGTCGATACAGTGACAGCAGATGTGATGATGTGTTCCAGGGCATGATTCCAGGAGAACTGCAGGTTGTGTGAGAGGCATGCCCTTATACAAAGACCTTTCTACCTGTAAGCTCTCAAAATAATAATGCATAAGTGTTCCAAGAGCATGTCAAGTCAGTTAGTGTGTAAGCTTGTCTGAAGACCAGCTGCTGGGACTGTCATCTCTCAAGTCACAGCTCAAGGGTGTATGGAGGGGTAAAAACTGTAAACATAGTGAATTAGAGACTGAGGCAGATTTTTCTCCATGCCCTTGCAGAACCTTTGACTAACGTATTGGTAGTAGAAAAGGTAAAAGAGGAGTAAAGTACCACATCCAGAAAACCTTGATTGCGAAATAGTGTCTTGTGGCTTGGTGATGGGAGGGATATATGCAAGATTTTGGGGGTCTTGGATTTATGTAATTTTGAAATTCTTCTGTTGCATATGTCAGTGTGTGTTGCTTGTTTCTATAGTAACTTAAAGCTCTCTAGTTTTCCTTGTCTCAGAAAGCCGTTCCTGAGTGATGCTTTGGAATTTCTCTTCTTTGCAATTGAATAATTCGGCCTTTAACTGCATAGGTTTACCAAACCCTCCCTGCTATGGAAAGTGCAAGTGAGTAGCCTAAGAAGAGTTAAGTTACCTGTAGTAAGTGACTATTTCCCAAAAAACTGCAAATATGGGGTTTTTTCTAGCTTTTACCTTACAATTCTGAATATAGGTAGGTATTATCTCAGTTTAAAAATGGAGAACATCGAGGCATTGCTGGATGCTAATCTGGCTCTTCCTGGAGTCAAACTGTTCACGTGCAGAACAAAAGACCCTGATCTCAGCTGTTCTCTTTCTGCAATATGTCCTGATAGTAATGAATAAAATAATAAATTCAGCACATCTATACATTTTAGAAAGTTTAAAAAACAATGGAAAAACTTGGGGTGTTGTTTGAAAAGTCACATTTCTAAAATGCTGTGGCTTTTCCCTATTACATGAAAGGAATTGCTGTCCCAGATAGTTAGAAACAAAGGGATTTGGTATACAGCAGGATTTTGGGATTTTGTGTCATGTATTGTCTTAGTAACCATGGTGCCACGCTGTCAAACCTTGCAGAAGTTTCCTGGACACTTCTCCAGTGATTGCTGTGAATCACTGACTCTTTTTTTTTTTTTTTAAGTCAGGCTTTGTGCATCTACAAGATCCAGGGAAGTACAAGTTCATGATGCCAGTCTCATGATAATAAACTGCCCGGGTGATACTGGAAGTAGGGATATTTTTTTCCACTTTGCAGAGCAGTCTGCACTCAGAGAGCTGTGATGTTATAACCAATTGAATTCAAGTTACTGGAATACTTCTAACTTCCTGCAGTCCGGAGGCGTGGAAAGTGCTTTCTGCCTTGGACTTCCTGCATGCCAGGACTTCTTTTCTCCAGCTGTCATTCTCAGAGAATACACCTTCTCTTTGCCATCCGGTCTTTTTGGATTGAATTCTCTGTTTGTCACCAGTTCTTCTAGCCTTCTATGCCTCCTCAGCTGAAATTTTTTTCCTAGCCTTGCAGACAGAAGTGTACCTAAATTGGGCTTTAGTCCTCCTGATTTGCAGCTCTATCTCAGCACAGAGCTGTTTCCCTGTAAATTAGTTTTTATCCTTTGTGGTGGAAATTTGATATAATTCTGATGTTATCAGGATCATTTCTTAACTATGGCCAGGAGAGGCATTAACTTACATGCATGTATAATCTGTTACACAGCTGACATTAAATGTGTTCCCCAGGTAAGGGAGAAAAAGGTTTCAATTCCTTTAACGGGGTAAAAATCTCTGTAGCCAGGAATTCCTGACCCTTTGAATGAAATACCGAGGAAACGTTTAGAAATTGCTAGGATTTGTTTGCTTGTGCAGAAGAAAGTTGTTTGATGTGCTTCCATTTGAAGCAACTGTTCTTGAACTTCTATTTCAAGCTTTTTTCTTCAGTCTTTTCTTCCATTCCTTCTGGACAGTACTGCAGGATGTCTGTGCTCCATTTCTTGCAAGGAATGGCATCCCCAGAAATGCTACTTCTTTTTCCATGTGCAAGCTCTTTTCATCATTGATTGAGAGCCTTGCTCCGTAGGACCACACTCACAGGCTCTGCCGTTTAAAGAATGAAGAGGTTTTGGCATTGATTGCCAGTGGGTGTAATACTCCTTCTATCAGGCATGAGAACAGAGGGAAGGACTAGCACCAGGAACAGGGAAATAGGTTTGACTAGACCTGTTGTTAGCATTTAAAGAAACTAAGCAGAAGGCAAGGTTTCCTCCTTCCCTTTTATCAAACTCAATAACCATGGACAGTGGAGAGGGAGATTTAAATTACCCAACAAATAGATAGGGAGTAACTCCTGACATGAAAGCTTCTATTCATGTCTTCTCCTCCTTCTTGCTTCCCTTAAATAATATGTATTTTTACACAGCTTTTGAGCCTATTAATTGAGCTGGTTTTGGTAGGTTCAAAATGGGAATGTGGTGTTAAGAGGCTGGGCAGTAAACCACAGAACTGAGCTCACTGAGTGGTGCCTGAAGCTTTGTGGCCTTGGCTTCCCTTTGCTTAGAGGCCTCCAGATGTGGAGGGCTGAGTACACGACTCACACTGGCATTCTTAGGATTTCTGTAATGGATGGACAGCATTCAGTAGGAAAAGCAGATTGTTAACAGAATTTGAAGGAGGTGGGATCTTCAGTGAAAGTGTCCTCTTCCAAGTTTCTTACCAAACTGCATAGGGCAACCTGCTGTGCTGCAAGCCAGGTTTCCTGGCCTCTGTGCAGCAATAGGGTGTAGCAATTCCTCCCAGCATTTTCATAAAACAAGGATACAGAAACAGGAATATTCACATCCAAAAACTTTTCCAGCCTTGATTTTTTGGCAGACGTTGTGGGCTAAGCAAGAGGAGTCTCAGCTTTTTGGAAGGCAAGAAAAAGCTTTACATTCTGTTCAGAGAGAAGCAATGAGGAGAGGCAAACTTGTCCTCTCTAGAGGGCAGATTAGAGAGAAAATACTGTTACTGGGAGAGAGGGATATTTTAATTTTGGACTGTTCATATAGCTGAAAGGTGAGCTTGGGTTTGAATAAGAAGTGGTACATCTGGAGGGAAGCTCATTTTGCAAGTCATTCCAAGTTTTAGCTGAGGAGTGGCTTTTAAACACTGTCTTTTGAAGGCACAAGCCTCCTTAATGCCAGCTGGTGCCCATTCCCAGTTATAGGATGGAATTGCCTGTGCTTCCATGTGACTGTGGTATCTGCTGCTTGTTAACCACACCTGGCAAAGAACAGCATTGATCTCTCATGTCCTTGTGAGACTGTGCTTGGGATGCCAAGACCTGCTGGTCTCCGGTAAGCATGGGTTCCACCCGTGCCATTTGCCTGCCCTGGAGTGTGGGAGAGGGGCCCAAGCTCCTGTGTTCCAGAGCTGCTCTGAGGTTAAGCCCCACTAGGTGCACTGCTGATAGCCATAGAGTTCATGCTGTCACTTGGCAGGGCTCCTGCTGCAGTAACTGCATTGCCCTGATTCTCCAAGGGGGCTTGTCCCCAGTGGGCTGGGTTGTTGTGGCTGTGTTACGTGGTCTGTGCCTTCCCTCGTGCCAGGACAAGGGCCAGCCTCATGTAAAGAGCCCCCTCTGAGTGTGGCTGATAGCCAGTAATTCCTTTAGAAAAGTCTGTGTGCTGTGAGACTGTTGTGCTGCATATCCCACTGTTACTAAATTTTACATTTCACCCTTGGTTTTTTGCCAGGTCCCACGGGGACCTTGGTTTCCAAAAAGCTGTTACAGAAAAGGAATGGTGGCTGCTGGACCTGTCAGGCAGTGCTCATCCTTCCCTGGGAGAGGGAGGCAGCTGTGAAAGGAAGGATCATGTTAGGCTCAAATCCTCCTCACCACGACTCAACAGCAGCAGGAATACTTTGTGGTACTCAGTTAAAATAGTCCCTTTTGTGAGCACTTCAGGTTCTGAGACTCTCACTGCTTTTGCTCCCATGACCTGTTGTACCTCTTTGAGGCAGAGCATGACTTCAGGGTAACTTCAGGTTCAGTCCAAGTCTGAATCTCCAGGCTTGGGAAGAGGGCCCTGGCAGCTGGAGGTCCTGCAGTGACTGGCAGAGAACAGGGATAGTGAAAAAGGAACCAAGTCCTGTGGTTAACATCCAGCTTACGTGATGTCCAGGCCTTTGCAGTGCCACCCTTTGATAAGGCATAGCTGTGCTTTTTGCTTTTCCTCTTCTTGTTCCCTTCCCATTTGTCAGCAGCAGGTGCTGTTCATAGGTGCTGGAGGACTGTCTTGTAGCAGAGTTAAACAGAGTGTGGGTCCTTGTGCTCCTGCACAAGGCATAGTGGGAAGAGGGACATGGTAACAAAGGCAAGAGACTCCATCTATGTGACATACACTGAGGATTGAGTACTTTAACCTTTGAGGTGTAGTGGGTGGACACAAGGGTACGCTGGCTTTATCTGGCAAGTCCTCATCTTGCTTGCTGGGTTCAGCTTTCAGCTTCATGAAAACTTAGTGTTTAGGTTAATTAATACACATGGATCAGCAGTGCAGGTGATTATGAAACTACATTTTTTTCTGAGCTGTTACATTCAGGAGTAATATGCAAAATAAATGAGTTATGCTTGTTTTGTTTCTCTTCTCCTCATTCCCATCTGTTAAAAACAAGCCCTTAAACAAACATCATCTAGTCCATCATCTTTCATCTCTACCAGGCTGCTATTAGGAAACAGCTTTCCCTTTAAAGTACTGAGGTCCATTTTTATTTTAGGATAGAAGAGACATAGAGGCTTGTTTCACTTCCTGCAGCTCCTGCTGTGGGTGCCACTCGTGGTCCCCAAGCCCTGGGTTGCTGATGTGAAACTAACAACTTAAATGGTTGTGATTATTAACAGGAAGAAAGTGCCTGAGGATATTTGTCATCTCTTTTACATGAACTGTGTTTCTTCCATTGCATCTTGATGTCATTCTCTGTGGCATCTTTAACACCTGCTGGTTTTACAGTCTACACTTATTTGATTGAAAGCTTCTTGGCCAAGGATCTAGGCTAAAATTTGCTCAAGTAGCTTGAGTCTAAGTCTTAATTTCATGAGTTAACTTGGACTTGTGAGGTACCAGTGTGGTCCCAGAAATCTCCCATTTTAACTTACCTTCCCAAGATTCTTCTTTTTTATTTTTAATGTTTTGTTTTTAGAAGGAGGAGTTAATATTTGGGACAGAAAAGGAGCCTCTTGAAGGTGGTGATTGTTGTTTTATGGTAGTGATGTCCTGAACAGGATTTCTATTGCCACATAGAGCTTTTGTAATAAAATACGTGCCTACTGTCCTGGGTGGGTGCATTTTATGAGCTGTATAAAATCTGGACTGGGGCATGCACCACTTTGAGGAAGTAAAACAAATCCCAGATTAAGGTTCATTTTTTAGGGACTGTCTGTCAAACCCTGTTCTTGGGGCAGGATCAAACTTTCCTCTTTGTGAGTGGATGCCATGCTTGAAATAATTGGCTGGCTAGTCCCATGTAGCAACTTAGAAGTAGTGTTTCTGTCTTTCTGCTGTGGTAATATTGACAGGAATCTTGTCTTATCCTATTACTTCTTCAGTGTTTCAAACCTATCAAAGTGTGTGTCTGTCAGACAGCGTAGTTGTTGTTCAAAATTGCTGCTGCAAATTAAAGGAAGCATTAATGCAGGAAACGTAGCAGCGTGCAGAGGTTTTGTAGAAAACAGTTACTGTGCTGTTGAACAGTGTCTGCTCTGTGCAGCTTGAAGTCTGAAACGTCAGAACTTCTATTTCAGGGCTGTGGCAAATTGCTTGAAGCTTTTTAGGGCTGGACCAAGCATCAACACAACACGTCTTCCAAGTTTCTGTAAATGTCCCACTAAAGCAGTATCTAAATATAGTACTGATGTACAAGTGTTCCTTTATTTTCCCCCTGTTGTGTTTTACTTGCTTCTGGTTGTACGTGTATTCCATGTAAAGATGGTTAGGTTTTTCTCTGAAGTTTTCACTCAAAATATTTGACTGTCTGCAAACACGATATGAAAGGCAAGAGATGAAAATAAGAAAATACATTTCCTGTAAAAGGAATGAAGATTTGAGGCAGCTGTGCTGCTTGGAGGAGGGCAGCCATTCTTCTGGGTGTGTGCTCCTTTACTGGCACGAAGATCAGCTGTACATACAATTTACTCAGTTCAGAGCAAGTGTCTGGGCCTGGCTGATCTTTTTCCCTTTCAAAGTGGTCCAGTCTAGTCAGAAATCATGTCCTGGATCCTCTCTCTCTGACAGGGGAAGCATAACTGTGAGGATTTCTTGTGTTGACAAGTGATTGATCCCCTTCCAGTAAGCAGTTTATCCCATCTAAGATTTTTGTTTGCTTCCAGACATGCCTGTGGACTATATAAGGAGTTTAGGTTGACATAATTTCTAAATCAGCTTCTTGGGGGTAGGTGGGGTTAAAGTACCTTCCACTGCAGTACAAAATGATGTGAGTTTCTCTACCCCCACCTCTGTTAACTTGAATTGAATGTGGTCAAAGAATCATTTAGGTCTATATTCTTTCTAAAGTGTCTGGTTAAGGTGCCAAGACCATATGTGTACTTGTAATGCATTTTGGCACAAAGTTCTGTTATCTCCTGCCTGACATAAAGGGCTTTTGGAAGCTCGTTGTCTTGAAGATTTGGGGTCTTGTCTCAAATATTTGAATTTTTTCTCTTTGTGGTTATAGGTTGCCCTCCATAGAGCTTCTCTTTGAGTTTCTGGGTTTGTAGAACTGTTCTCTTCTCACAATACTGATTTCAGTGTCAGTTCATGCAGAACATGTCATAGCCAGGGTTTCCACAGCCACTGGTGTGGTGCCAGTGCCAGGCAGCCAGGCTGGCTTACTGCTCACTGCAGCCCTCAGCCAAAGCAAAAGGCTCAGGGGTCCCTGGCACAAGGGGATCTGGTTCCTGTCACCAGCTGCCCGCTGGGAGCTGCCCAGAGCACTGATGTGGGTGCGCTGGGGCTTGAGAGCTCTTGTAAATGGCCCCTGTTCCTGTTACTCCCACATACTTTCCTTTTTAGTGCTTTGTTCTCTAGAAAAATTTTGCTTGTAAAGGGGGGAGGGAGGGAGGAGATCCCAGGCTATTATCTTCTAAGTAGGTCATAATTCTGGTAAATAATTGATTTTTTTTTTCAGGCTTGAAATCAGAAGCAGGCCTTAAGTGCCAGTGTCAGACCACTGTGATTATCACTCCTTCTGGAATTTCAGTGCTCCAGCTTAAAGGATAGTTGTCTGGCTCTTTTGGGAGGGGTGTGCCACTGGAAATAAAAGGAGAAAGTAATTCCAAAACCATACGGAAAAAGCGTTTCTTTTGCTGCTGTATTGGTTTTAAAGTTTTCTTACTGTAAACTGGCTCCTCTGGGAATTCTCAGCCTCTGGCTTCTGTTATGTTCTGGAATAGCTGCTCAGACTCTTCACCTGTTTTTATTAAGCAGTGGAATTTGGAAATGAAAGTGTTAACAGCAGCAAGCATCATCACTGGCTGTGTCTGCTCTGTGTGTGACTGTCCATGCTGTACTGCTTAATCTTTTAAAATCTTATCCTGCTGTGCAGACTGCTCAGTAGGAATCTGCTGTGGATTGCTTGGGTTCAGCCTGTGTTTTGGCAGACCAAATCCTGCTCCCAGATAGCTGGGACAACTGATCAGTCTTGTCCTGTGGGGTGTATATGTATATATATGTATGTGTGTGTTTATGTACAGATGCTTGGTGTATATATTCTGTGGTTTTTAACTCTGTGTCCAGAGTGTTTCCTTAAGGAGCTTTTTTCACCTCAAAGGAAAGAGGTCTTGTGCAGGGATGTGGGGTGTGGAGACACATTCCCCTGAAACTCTGTTTATTGTGTGACTTGCCTGGGGATGAGTCCTCACTGTGGGCAATTCTTGGTTCCACCATCTGCAGCACAGCAATAGTGCAGAGGCTGCTCTGGGGCTGCAGCAGACGGAGCTGTTCTCACAGGTAAGTCCTTCTGCTTTGCCCTCTCCTGCACCAGCTGAGCTGAATTGCAGCTTCTGGGTGCCCTTGAAGAATATCTGTGTGTGTGTGTGTGTGTGTGTGGCAGTCACAGCTGCCTCTGTAGGCAGCCAGGTTCTGATCCTGCCTGGCTCAGGCTCTGGGTGTCCCTGCACGTCCACAGCTCCCCTCAAAGTACTGGGGAACTGCAAGAGCTCATTTCTTGGCCTTGATGCAAAGTTCCTGAGTGAAACTGCTTTGTGACTTGCTGGGCATGAGAACACTCAGTCTGCTATGGGAGCTGCTGTCTGAGCAGGAGCTCTGCTTTGTATGTACAAGTCTGGGTACAGAACAAAGCTCTTGGAGGACACCATCATCTACACAGGTTGTTTTGTCTTAGTTGGGACTGCCATGGTCCTGTTTTCCTTTGGCTGAAATTCATTGGCATTTTAGTGCTTCCCCTTGGCATGGCTTCAAAATCTTCAAAACTTGTTGGCTCGTTCATGCTGTGGGATGGCAGGGCTTAATGAAGTCTTGGTGTAACACATCTGTGTTACCAAAATAAGCTGCCTCTTATCCCATGTTTTAATAAAATCTGAACAGCAGTGAATCAGTCAGTGATGCTGAAGTGTAAACTGGCATTGTTGGTGTTGGATGAAGCTCAGACTGAGAGGTCTTTCCTCTCATCTGCTTTTTTAGCTTCTCAGAGAACTCTGGCACCACTCTGTTACTTGTTCTCAAATCATGTTTTTCTAAATTTATTCTTAATATTTAGAGGAGGACTTCTAAATGCGGGTTCTGCACAGAAGCACACAGTTTGTGAAAAAGGTGGTGTGGTCTGTCAGCTGAGAGCTACTAACCCAGAACAGACCTTGACGTGTGACACCTTCATCTTAAGCTGGTAGTTTCAGGGGGAAAGAGGCAGTAGATGGTGTTTATTAATGCTGTTAGGAAGCTGTTTTCTACTTTCATCATCTTTAATTAAAAGAAGTTCCTATAACTATCTTGCCATGGTTATGAATGACACAGAAGTGTTTTTTTCTTCTCCAGCCAGATGACCGGAAGACACTGAGCTTGGGCAGCAGCTGTGTTCAGAAAGGGTTGTCAGTGGTGTAGGCAGAACCATCTGCCTAGCAAGGCATTTAGTTTGGGTTGCTTTTTGTAGGCCAAGTTAGTAAATCAATAGCTTATTTTTCACAGTGTTACAAGTAAAATGTCAATGGGTAGATTTACAGTGTAAACAGGAAGAGGGCAGCTACCTTTATTGGTTTCTTAGTGTCCCAGCTGCACTAGTGAGAAAATAAAACAATATTGCAAAAAAATAAAGCCACAGCAACTCATCTTGAAAGAGGTTGAGGATCTAGAAGCAGAACAGCATTCTTACCAGACATTTTACTGGTTTTTAAAATAGACTTTAATACCCCACACTGCCTAGGGCTGACCCTCCTTCCCTTCTCACAGAACTGTCACTTCAGTTAAACTCTTGTTTGAACAGGCCCTTTCCTCTCCACATGCCAGAACTGTTGGTCTGCTCTGGTTAAATACAGGAAAAGGTATATATAAACAGGGAGGGGTTTAAAAGATCACAGGGTGACAATTGCACCGTTTTGTTTCAATTAATTTTATACTCTACTTCTCTGGTGATTCCTGTTGCCAAATGTTGTTTGAAGTGACTGCAGAACTCTGAGACAACTGTGAAGAGCAAAATAGTAAATAGTATGCTGATCATGGCTGGAATTTTATTCCATTCACCTGGCAGATGACAGAGCAACACTGGGTAGGAGAGAAGCAGCCCTCCCAATGCAGTCAGTACATGCAGTTTCCACTTGGACTTTGTTGCTGGGTTGTTTTTTTTAGAACTGAAATGAAGGCTGTAGTTTGAGCACAGCAGTAGTGCTGACCTGAACAGTCACATTTGCTGCATCCCACCTCTGTGCTGTTATGCTGCTGGATTGTGTGGAGAGGATCAGTGAAATGGAATAGGAACTGCTCTTACAAAATAACACTCTTTACAGTTATTTTTAGCTTAGCCAGCTCCTGCTGTGGTTTGCCATAGTCCCTGCAAATGTGATTTTGGGGACAGTGGAGGGGACATGGACAGGAACATGCAGGGAAAACTGCTTGAATCGCAAAACTTCAGCCCTCATAATGCAGGCCCTGCTTTTGTTAGGGAATAGTTTGACTTCCAGGTTCTTCTCCTTACAGCTGTACATGGTTCTTGTTGTTTACTTGTTTGGTTTTGCTTTTGCTTATTTTTCATGGAAACTTTTTCTCTGTTTCAGTCAGTTTGCACCTCTGATCTAGTGAATGCTAAAGCTCCTGATGCCTTTGGCAGAAAGCCATATGTACTTCTGAATGTACCTGCCTGTCTGTGTATCTTTGTGCTGAAAAGTCTCTAGGTGTGAACAACTAGGCCTAAAACTTGCTTTCTGCCTATTACACTTGCAGTAAATGAGGACAGCTTAACTTAGTGCATGGCCCTGAGTAAGGAGTGGAAAAGAAAACTGCTGAGGTGTTCCAGTTTGCTTTGGGGTTTTCTTTGCCATGGACATCCAGTGGCCTGACTGCCAATATGAACTGAACATGGAAACTTTTCCAACTTGCCTGAGAAAACATAGAACAGGAGAGGAATCTAAAGACGTAGATGCTGTAAGGAAGGAGATTCAGCTTCTGCACTCTCTAAGGCAGGACTCACTGCTTTGGGCCCTGGCCTGCCTGTGAGTATTCTCACTCTCTTCCTTGAATGGGTAGTACCTGTGTAATTCAGGCTTGACCAAATTTCTCCATCTGTACCTGTTGGCAAGATATTTGCAGCCAGTCATGCTGGGAGCACACCTGGTTCATGTGTGTGTGTGTTTGCTGTTTAGGGCTCTAAGTGGGGGCGATTAAACCTTGTAAGGGAGGATGTGCAGCATCCAGTAGGACGTAGGCACTGTCAGCTGTCACAGAGACACGCTCAAGTCTGCAGTGTCAATGGGTGTGACTTTGTCTCCTTATGTTAGTCACACCCTGCTGCTTGTAGTACATCCTAAAATTTACAAATAGCCGTGGAGACACCCTGTATTTGAAAGGCCACATCTTCTAAACGTGTAACCCGTTCTCCTCCTAATCACAGCTGTTGTTATCAGTTGGACTCCCCTGTCTGGTTTGTGGTGTGCAGTGGTTGCGCTTCCCTCCCAGAATTTCAGTTGGATTGAAACTGCTCAAAGTGTCAGATGCCTTGGAGAGATGGGAATTCACAGCTCTGCTGCTCTTGCCTTGCTGGCTGCTGTGCTGTGCACTCTGTGCACCTGGCTGGGTGGGAGATGTGTGTGATTCCTCAGCGTGCAGCACTCCCAGGCTGCTGACTGGAGTTATTGGGAGTACAGATGAGCAGCAGGGAGGTTGTGCTGGCAGAAGGGAGATCCTTGGAATTTGCATGCCACAGGACAGTCTTGTCTGGACTCTGCTGGATAATCAGGTTAGCTTCCTGAATTTTTCTAATGACTCTCAGTAGCTGTAGTGAGCAGCTCCTTCTGTCCTGTGGCAGGATCCCTTAGGTTTCCCTGAGGTGGAGAATGGCCTCAGTAGTCTCAGCTTTCACATTATGGCTGGATCACAGAACCTCTTGTGCATGGGCATTGGATCTGCATGGATGTTTAATCTGTCCCCACAAATACACCAGTGAGAGCAAATGCAACATGTCTCAGTAACAGACTGCTACAAACAGATCAGACCTGTCCTCTAGTCTCTGCATGAACTCTTCATGGAATATATGGGCAGATTAAAGAGCTCTGATCTTCTTCTTTAGATGTTTAATGATCTGGGTTTGACACACCTAAAAGATTAAAAGTGGACTGCAGTTAATTCATCTCCTAAAGATTTACGGGTGCTGTCTGCCGTGGGGATAAAGCTCATCTGTGGTAGAGACAGAAGTTTCTTGGAGGCTGGTTAACATCCATGGCCTGGGATCCCCCAGGGGAGGGAGGGTGGAGAAAACCACCAGCTGTCTTGCTGCTTCCATATGCGAGGTACATTGCTTTCTCCTCCTTCCATCTCAAAAACAAGATGCAGTTCTCAATCTGTACATGCACAGGCACTCTCAGCTCCCATGTCAGGGCTTTACCCTTCCTTAGCAGACATTGAAGCATTGTGTAAAATTTATACGTGACAGATCCTGTTTCTGCAGCCACTCCACATGTTTGAGAGATTACTTACAGGAATGGGAGAGCAGAGGATGCAAACCTGAAATGGTTATTATTGATTGTGAGAAAATCTGCTGAAATTTTGGATTCGCAAACTCCTTTTTTGCATGCTGCATATGCTGCAGTTGTCATTCTAGTGTCCAGCAATGTATTTAGAAACCTCCTTTCCTGGGGTGCTGTTTACCTTTTGTTCTGTTCCCTGGAGGGGGTTTCATGCCTCCTGAAGAAGGGACAGTGCAGCCTGTGTGAAAGAGCTTGTTTAACTCTGGGTTTGAGCTGATGGCTGTTTCTGGGGGGTGAGATGTGTTTCGCTGCAGTTTTGCTTCTGCAGCCCATGCTCCCAGTCAGCTTGTTCAGCAGTGTGTGGGATCATCCTCTGGACATTTTCTATGGCTATGGCCAGTGATGGGGTGCCTGGTAGGAGTCTGTCAGCACTTATAGTTGGCTTCAGTTCATGTGTCCAAAGGAGAAATATGGTCTGAAGCCCTAGGCAGGCTCAGACCTAACTTGTGGTACTTTTTGTTTTCATCTCTTACTAAAGAATGAGTTTATAAATTAATGGGACTTTTTGTTGCTAAATGAACTGGTTTTGTACTTCAGTGAGGGCTTCAGGGTTCACAAAACATCCATACATGTAGGTATTCTGTCTTTACATAGAGAAGACATAGAAAGGATGAAGAAAACTGTTTTGAATCTGTTTAGGCATCCTAGCCTAGCCTTTTCTTGATACGTGTGAGAAAAATAAAGTTGTAGGGATTTGACATGGCAAACATATCTGTTCTTTTTCTTTTGATAAATGATCTTTGTGGCCTAGGAGACAGGCTCCTGGTATAGGTAAAAACCATAATTATAATTTGTGGATCTCAGTTTTGTGTGAAAGGGTACATATTGAGTGTACTCTTTCCTGGGTTTGGATAGAATAATTCAGGATATGTCAAGGAAATAAGCAAGATGTTTAGTTTTTCACAGCTTAGTTATTATATCTTTTAGAGAATGGTGCTGTATTCCCCAGGCACCTGCATTCATGGCCCATCCACGCTGATGCACTTCTACTTGTGCTCAGCACTGGGCTTGAATCCCTGATCTTTCTCCAAGTAGCCTGGCCAGCACTAAGAAATAAAATGACATGTTTCTGAATTGTTTATCACCAAGTAAACAGTGATATGTAAAAGCTGGAGCTAAGGTTGGAAGGCACATTAGAAACTTAAAGGTTACAAAGGAAAAATAAAAATAGAAGCGGTGTTGCATTCCAGTAATTCATCCCTAAAGCAGCCACGTGTAAATCCTGAGAATCAACTGCACGTCAGCCTAAAGGAAAATGAGGCAGTGTTTTGCTAATATATTCTTTAGTTGCAGTTGAAGCTTTTAAGTGTACCCACCCCTGATCTACTGTGCGTGTATCCTTCCAGTTTGGATTTCTGAGCCATGAACCAGATCAGAGAGCTGATTCAGCTTAGAAGGGAAGCGTCAAAAGATATTTTTCTTTGAGCTGGCTGAGTTCTTTATCTGGACCACAGGCATCTGTGGGTTGCAGAACTAAGGGGATAAGAGGGGAAAGGGCCATGAAGTGGTTTATGGCTTGGTGGGGGAAACCTAAAATCCTATTGCTGCCAAGACAGTGCATTGTCAAACTATGGCCTCACACATTCCCTGGCATAGAATCACAAGGGTGCAAACTGCCTTAGCTCTGTTCTGCTTTGCAGCTGTGGGGATGTTTTTGGAGTGAGTGTAGGCATTACAGACTTGTGCTAGCCTGGGTACCATTCACAAAGAAGCCACAGTGATGTGGGGCTTTGGCAGGGCGTGCTGCTCCCTTCCTCCTTCATGATTCTAGGTATTTACTTAGGCAGGCAGGTCTGAGCTGCTGTGGCTTCACTGCTCTTTTAGCAGGATTAGCTGGAGCACAGCTCGCCTGGAATCTTCTCTGCATGCTGCTGTTAAGCCTCTCAAGCAGCTCTGGATGTTGTGCTGCTGTGAAAGTATGACACGTGCATTTGAACCATTGTGTGGCCGTGGATTAGATGCAAATAATCTTTCTTTTTACTTACAAGTTAATTTCTTTTACCCTTCCTGCTTTCACATTAGGTCTATGATTTCATATTTCCAAAGAATGAATGCGGCACCCAGCAGGAAGGGTGTAGGCAACAGGACAAGGGAGCAGTGTTGCTGTGCTCTGAGTGCAAGTGAATTTGTTTCTGTAAATTTGTTAGATTCTTCTTTACCCCTCAGCCAGGTGAAATTTGAAACAGTGGAGGGAAACAGTTTAGAAGAGGGGAGGCACAAGATTGTGGAGAAAATGAATATTACATTTGAGAAAAACAAAAGAAAATGAAAATGGGATAGAGATGAGAAAAAAGATGAGAGGATGGAAGCAGTAACTGAGGAGGGAAATGCTAGATAAGCTGAAGCAAAGCAAGGCCAGGCTGTTTCTGTCAGAACCAAAGGCAGAAGTAAATGCTTGAGAGTTTTTTTGCAGAATGTGTGAATTAAGGATGAGCCTTTGTAGCCGCACGTGGTTCACCTGCCGGTTCACCTGGTGCAGGAGAGTGGCACTGTAAGAGAATGTCAGAGGGCCAGGGGTAGAAATAGTTCCTCTTGTGTGCTGAGAGGGCTCATTTCTGTGAGTCACAGCTGCTGCTCTTCTCTATGGGATGAGATCTTTTTCAGGTTACCCAGAGAGGAGGAGAAAGGGATGTGCCTGGTGGTGAGATGAGAACCAGAACCCTCATTCAGCTGTGTCCTTGGTGTGTCTCTGATGCTCTCAGCACACCAGAGAGAGCCTATGAGAGCCCATCATCCTTGTTTGCCTGCCCTTTTTCTTGTCAGCAGTTGTCTGTTGTTGCTGTGGTTCATCTTCCTCTGGCCTTGATGGCTCAGTTATTGGCAGTAAGTCTGAGACTGGCTGGCCCTAACAGGAGAATAAGAACGCTCTTAATGCTCCCCTTAACAGAGACACTGGCTAAGAAACCAAGTGCTCTTGCTTGAGCCCATCTGCTGTCTCCACCTGCCATGGAGCACGGCAGCGCCTGGCACAGCTGGAGGTGTCAGGGCAGGTGAGCTCCTGGCTCTGATCTCTTTGCTGTGCTCTGTTTGCTCCCAGGTGGAGGCTGAACAGGCTGTGAGCGTTGTGCTGGGCTGAGGAAATCTGAGGAACCCAGTTACCCTGGCAACAGCGGGCTCTTTAATCTCAGAGATACAGGGCTACCTCTGCTCCTGGTGTTCAGGCTTGTGCAGCGTGTCTGGGTACGGCAGTACTCCGCTTCTCTTGGAAAAAATG
This sequence comes from Rhipidura dahli, assembly GCA_013399225.1. Lineage (NCBI taxonomy): Eukaryota > Metazoa > Chordata > Aves > Passeriformes > Rhipiduridae > Rhipidura > Rhipidura dahli. The sequence goes on from VXAC01000847.1 coordinate 412,927, forward strand.
GCAGAATAAAAGCAAGAAGGTCCTTCTGCCTTTGAGATAATTAAAATCTCCATAGGTGGATTTCAGTGCTGTATTCAGCAATAATAGAAGGAAGAGGGATTACAACTACTTCTAAGCTTTTTAATGTGTGAAGAATCCCTGGAGGATACAGAAATAAAGTTTCAAATTCTGTGTGGAGCTTTATGAACAGATCTCATAGCAGTCTGTGGCAGTGATAGATTCATTCCTTGTTGAGATGTCTTGTTTTCTTTTTTTATGGCTAGGGAGACAAAATGATTCAGAGGTAGACTGAATCTTGTTGCAAAGCTGATCCTCCACCTGTCGTTTCCTCCAGTTTCAGGTAAAAGTTTTCCTGTGCATTAGGAGACAGAACACATTATATGAGGTAGAAGTGTGAAGCTGTTTTTTAGCTGGAGAAAGTGAGGAAAGTGGAAATACTATTATTCACTGCAAGCCTTTCTACTAATGTATTTTAGTCTGCATTTACTCCCCCACTACCAAAAGTGGAGCAAACTATTCATTCTGAGAGTGAGCACTGGGAGTGAAAAAAGTATTCCTGCCTTAATTTCTGCACAGCAACTTGGTCTTGTTACTGCATGAGTGTGGAGAAATTGGTTTGGATAAGACTAGTTTGAAGAAACTTCTTCAGGAAAAAGGAACTCTTCCTTGAGTAGGCGTGAGGCCAGCATAAGTGCCCAGTACTGATGTTCCTCCATGGATAATGCCAGTGTTCAGCTGGCAGTAATATATCACAGGTTTCTTGGGTTAGAAGGTTCTTTTTTTCAGTAACTCCCATTCAAGCCGCTGTTTAGCAAATCAACTTCTACGGCGTTTTCTAAATGGTTGTGGTCCCTGGAAAGCTCTAACATCCAGAACCAAAGCTCCTTCCAGAAAACAGACACTGCCTTCCCTCTGCCCTTTGTTCCTGTGATTGTGCACAATCTAACATGTCTTTTGAGGAGCACTGGGAGGTTGAGCACAAGTTAGTAACTCGAGCAGGTGGGTGACATAAAACTCACTGATTTTGTTAAAATAATATTGCCACAGTCTTTCAGCAGCCTAAAGGTTTTGTATCAGGCTGTTACTTAGCTGGGTGGCATTTGGTCCAAGCTGAGACAGAGGCTCACATCTACAGTGAGTTTATTGTTGGGTTTTCAGTATATTGTTTGTTAAATTCCCCAGACCAAGTCTCTCTCCTGAAAAAGCCACATAGATCAAGTTTTATTCTGTTCCACATAAAGTTCACATCTTTTACTGAAATGAGTCATGCTTTAACTGAGTTTAATGTGAGGGAGGAAAGTGGGATTTAAAATGTTACTCCTCCACCCTGCCTTAGTGATGTATAACAGGATTATTAGTATGCTTGGCAGCAGCTGCTTATTATTTTCACAGAACCTGGATATTTGTGAAAACAAGTAAGAAGTTGGTTCTACTTTTGTTCAAGTGTAACTATTTTTTCTCTTTTGATGGCTTTTTCTTCCATAAGGCTCACTGGCTACTGTAAAGGCAGATCTAGTTTATCTCCTTGGGGTTATTCTTCAGCTTGGTGACAAGAGTGGCATTCTGTGATTTGTGGGTGAAAGGGGAGGAACAGCTCTACCATTTTGTGGGCAGTGGCCTGTGCATGGCTGTTACTGTCAGACACAGGACACTTCTGGGCACTGGCAGGTGAAAGTGCTCCACAGGCCCGTGGGAATCGTGCTGTGCTGTCACTGTAGAGACACCAAATTTGGGTCATCTGTGTATATTTCTTTGTGCAGAGAGGTGAAAAGCCTTTTAGCTTGTGGCAGACAGAGCCCCTCAGTGTGTGTTCTTGTTAGAGATTTTTGCAGGAGCAGTCTCTGTGCGCAGCAACTAAAGATGCCATAACCAGTTTTGCTACTCATTTTTCCTGCAGAAGTTCATTGATGTCTCATGCAGTAATGGTTAACTTGACTCTTCATACCCTCATCCTTTTCTGCTTGTGTTTTGGATGTGTTGTTTTAGGGTTTTTTGGGGGGAGGGGAGACGGGATGTATAGAAGGGAACAGTGTGGTGGTTTGTTTATTTGTTTAAGGGGTTAAGCTCAAAATAGGAGGTGGGGCAGCCAACAGAAAAGGACCTTTTAGGATTTTATTTTTAGCAGTAGGTTGGTTCACTTGACATGTAGGACCTTTCTTTCCTTGTTGCTGAGTCCTCTCGTTGCTGAGAGGTATGGAGAGAGTTACAGTTCTCCCTTGAGCTATGTATTACCTATCTTTCCTAAATTGGTAGGGGCATCATCTTGACTGACAGAAAACCCAGGGTCTGTTACCCAGTGCGTTCCTAAACCCAGACTGGTATTTGATGCAAATGCTTTTGAAGGAAAATGTGAGGGAAAGCGCTGCAATTAAATGACCACTAATGCTAGAAAGAACTTTTGCCTTTTAGGACTTAGAATAAGTGAAATGAACTTTTGGTGACAACGTGAATTTAATTCTATTTACTCCTCTACTTGATCTGTATTTAACCATGGCTGACTCTGGGTTTACTGATAACTAACCGCAGCAGCTGGGAGGCCGTGCCCGTTGTCCAGCCCGTGCCCTGGCCAGCTGCAGGGTGAGCAGACCCTTGTGTGTGTGTTTTGCAGATGCCCCGTTCGGGGGGACCCCGCCTGGCTACGCGTACGATGCCGAGCGCGCCGAGGAGCAGAGGCGGCACCAGGACACGATGCCCTACATCGACGACTCGCCGTCCTCCTCGCCCCACCTGAGCTCCAAGAGCCGCGGCAGCCGGGACACGCTGTCCTCGGGCTCTCTGGAATCCACAAAATCAGTGAGTCCTGTCCTCCTCTGTGGAGTCAGCAAAGCCTTGTAGGTGTGCAGGGGGTGGACAGCTTTATCAGGGGACAGAGGGGGGCTGCTGGCGCCGTGGGACACATTGCCTGGCACAATACAGCACTGCCTGATTGATGGTGTACATTTAAAGCTGAACTGAGGCTTTTAGCTGATGCTAGGCCTAAACTTCAGGGGACAATGTATATTGAATGTGTATGTATTTTTGAGCCATTTGTGCATTTTAGTAGAGAGAATTGGTGGCTAATTGCAGTTGAGAGGATCTCTAAATAGCAGATATTTTGAAAAGGAGACCGGGGAACAAAACACATTCGTACATCTCTGCATGTGAGTTGTCATTGCCTTTCACAAGGAAAATAAAAGTTATTTTCAGGTAAATTAAGGATTTTGATCAAGCATCTGGAAGACCTAGTTCCTTCACCCTGTAAAAATGGAATAAAAATAATTAAAACTGCCAGCTCTGAAGTGGTGACTTTGGGTGGGAGATGGCCACTGCTGTAATGGATTTGACTATTCACTAAATAGCTGTCTGTATAATCAGTTTTAATAGATAAAAAGTACAGAAGGGACTGCCTTGCCTGACCTGTGGCTTAACACGGCCCTTCAGTCTGCCTTGCTTTGGTTTTGCTTCAGGTTCAGTAGCATGGCTATAGCTTGGAACTTCAGGAAAATTTCTATTTTTGTTTTTACAGTATTCTTGGTAGTGGGTCATCTGTATGACTTGGTAAAGAACTATTTGCTCTGCTGTCCTCACAGTCCAAAATGTCTTAGTTTCAGCTTGGATTAATTGCTTTGACTTTGAACCTTTCATTTCTTTTTATCCTTTCGCAATAGACTGCAGAGCACTCGAGTCCCAATTTGCTGTTTCCCTAAATAGCTTTGTCATTTTCAAACTTTTGGGTTCCCCAAATAATTCATAAAAATGTTTAATAGCACAAAGCCAACTGTCACTTCCTTCCTACAGTATTTCTAAGAAAGTGTGCCAAACAATCTTGAATTCCCACATTGTAAATAACACTTTGAAATCCCTCATCCAAGTGTTTTAACTTATGTGTTGCCTTTACATTGTTCTTTCCTGTTAGTTAGGATGTCATGGAAGATAATTATGGATATTTCAGAGATACCAGTGTACGTGTAAATCAACACCATCACCATTATCGGGCAGTTTTATTTATCTTGCATCGAAAGGCAATTCTGAGATGTTCCACAAACCATCAGTGCTTAGTGTTCATTATATACATCCCTCTGCTCTCCATTGGTTACTGCCATATATCTATGCTTACTTCTTCCAGGACGAATTCTAGGTTAAGAATCCTTCCTGATACAGTGTCCCTGTTTTTTCTCTTTTATAAAATTCATTGTCAAGATCTCTTAAAACATTATCAAGTACATATATTGTTGGTGTTTGCTTAATTTTATTTGACTGTGAAGTGTGGAACCTAGTTAGCTGCTTATCCTTTAGTCTATTAATTATGAGATGCTTTCTTATTCTTGTGATATGTAAGAGGCTTTTGAATGAAGAAATTATCATTAGTAAATTCAAAAAACTCCAAAACCATTTTAATATTGGCTTGAGATTTCCAGGTTATGTTTCTCAGGATGAAGGAAAACCATGTGACTACACATGGCTGAAAATTATCTTCAAAGAACCAGTTACGATAGTGCCTGTGACTGGAGGCCTGGAAGAGACACTGCCTCATAGTTAATCTTGTCCTTTATTTGTTTGGATATTGCCTCATAAGCATTTAACAGTAGTTAATTTTAAAGTTACTTTAATAATGCTTGAAGGCTGCTTCTTCAAAAATAATTTTTAATGTAAGTTGCTGCTTTCTTTTCTCCAACTATAAAAAGATGTTTCATGGCTTCCAAAAGAAAGGGGTGTCCTGATACAGAGTAGACTTTTAATTGTGAACCTTAACTGATTCAGTTGATCCTGTCTGTAATCAGTCCACAGATGACAGTCCCTGGACAGTCCATGACAAGGATAAAGAGATTAATTTATATCCAGGTGTATCCCAAGCAAGTTAAACTTTCAGTCATCACGAGCTGTTAGATGGCTTTTGCTGAGTTATGTTTTCAGCTCTAGTGGAAAAGACATCAGTAAGAAAATTAGGTGCCAAGCACTCTGCTGAGCCAAACATGTAAAATGTGTTGGACCAGAAATACCAGGACGTACCTCTCTTCTATTTTCTTTTGCACTAAACTTGATCAGTAGAAAACATGTTTTGATTAGATGTGTTTGCTTTTAAAGTTGTCTTCTTGTCCTCTTACTTTTTCATTAGGTACCTGCAGTTCTGAAAATCTCAGATTATTTTTATGACCAGTCTGGGAGGGAAGTGAGCTGTATGTAACAACACAGTGCATGCACTACATACACCATGGCAAAACATCAGGGTTGTAATGTCATTCAGAAGTCTTGAATTTTTGTGATAACTTTGAATTACTCAATTGTCCCATTTTTCCTGCAGGCTCCTGCCCTGTGCAGTGGATATAGTGAACAATACTCACTGGATTCAATATTTTATCTCTAGAGCTGTGTTTGCACCTTATTTACAGGACACTGCAGACTCTGGTCTGGGTACAAAAGTATTAATTTCCATTAACTACAAATACATCTGGAATGCCACACAGGTCTTAATTATCCTAGCAGTGTTCCTGTGAGATAAGAGGATGGTATGTTCACTAACCACAGGTAATCGAGGCAGACAGGTTATGGGAGAAGCATCTGCTAGTTTTGGGTGAGATGCATAATATTGTGCAAAACCAGGTTCTGACTTATAGCACAGCTTTCTTCACATTAAAGTAAAATTCCTGTAATTTCACTTGGCAACCAAGAGTTAACAGGACTCCAGTCAAGCACCCAGAAAATGGAAAATGTTGCAAACAATGGTATTTTAAATTTATTTTTTATAAATATAAATCTAAGTAATTAACTTATCACACAGACATTGCCTCGTTTTGCTGGGGTGTTCATCTGCCTTATCCATGAGACCTGCCTCCCTCTTGGGGACTGCATTGCTGCTATCTGAATATTAAGGGCATTTTGCTTTGATTTATTTTATGGGCATGCTCTGGGCTTTGTATTTTTCTGCCAGGTGTTTGACTGAGTTCTTCCATCTCACTAAAGCAGCTATAGCCTTTGGTTGGGTAGCACATCAGGGTTCACCTGCTCTCTTCAGCCACCATAGAGAAAGTGCAGAGTGCCAAAAGCAGTGTCTCTTCCTAGAAGAGAGTCAAGGGAAACCTCCTGGACTGCTTGTGAAGGGGCTTCCTGTCGTTCCTTCAGGGTGCCCAACTCCCAGCACGTTCTGTTCCAAGAACTGAGGGTTGCAGTTGACTTCCAGAGGTTTGCAGTGTTTACTCTGTGTCATCTGGGCAGTGTTCTCTAATCCCTCCTATCACCTGTATCTCAGAATCAGGTGAGATGCTGCCTGCTCTGCCTCCAAACTGTGCCCCTTCAGCCACAGCTGGTGTGTTCCCATTCCACCTGCTCCCTGCCCACTGCACAAACTGTTGCTGTCCAAGGAGGAGGACAAGGCTGCACCAGCTTTAGTTTTGTCTGTAACTCAGACTAGGACAAGCAACACAGGCATTTATAGTGTGGATCTCAGCAGCCCTTGACTTGTCATTTTTGTGGTAAGGAGGCCTTAACAAATGTTTGTATGGAGCAAGTTGGGTCAGACCCTTTCTTCTGGCTCTCTTAGAATCTTAGGCTGGGCTGCTGATGCATGTCCTGCCATAAAACCAGTACTTTTGCCAAACCTTGCTCTTAAGCAAGCCTACAGGGAGATAGAAAAAAGAAGAAATAGGTTCCACTAATGCCTAAGTTGTTTGTTTATTTAACTTGAGAAGTGATTTAATTTTCCCAAACCATCCTTTCTGTAACAGCTGAACTGTTATGATTGAACTTTACAGAAATTCTGGAAACCTCTCTTGGAAAATGTCAGCCCAAATGTTTGCCAAAAAAGACAGTGCTGGTAGCTTCAGAAGGTGTCTGAAGACCGTTGGTAAAAAGCAGTGGTAATTCACTCCCAGAAGAGAGAGAATGCATCTGTCTTTCCCATACAGTGAGTGTGAAGAGCAGAGAAAATACCTGGATAAAGTTAGAGGAGGACAGAGGGAGAGCTCGCTACAATATTTTTAGGCCACAGGAAGGTGTTGGCATAGCTGGAAAGTCAGTGACTGACACCCTTCAGTAGAGAAAAGTTACTGCCAGGAGTTTTGGAGTGGGTAGTTTGCAGCCTGGAGGCAAAAGAAGGCTGGGATAAGGGGGAAGCTTCACTTACTTCACTTGTCATCCTGTTGCCTGTCCTCATATGAGGAGAGACTGCAGCCCTGGGAGGTGCAGAAATAAGAAAGGCCTTTCAAGATGTTCACCAGCAGAGCCAGGCTCAGAGATGTGCGTGGGGCTCTGTGGAGGTGGATGCAGGACAGGCAGTGGAAAGGCAAAGCTCATTCCACTGCCTCAGGAAATGAAGGGAATTCCTTCTCAGGAATTTAGAATATGGGTTTTTGACAAAATAGATCTCTCCAGTTCTTGCATATATCAAAGCAAGGGAGGCAGGAGTGCTGAAGCTGAGTGACTGCCTCCTACTGTCCTGTTTGGAGGTGAAATTGGCTGGTACTTACAGACTTTCAGGTAGAATTTCTCTTTCCTTTTCTGCTGTGCATTCATGGTTGGTGCAGCACTGGCAGCCATTGCCTTTCCTCAGATCAGATCCTTTTGTTCCTGCTGTCTGCCAGCTCAGCAAGAGCAGGGCTGTGGCAGAGCAGGTTGTGGATTTTGCTCCTAGCTTGGTCCCAAGGGGATGCAGAGAAGCTGACCTCTGAAGCTACAGCAGTAAATGGGATTACTGCTCTTCTTGGTACTACTCTTGCTAGCTTGTCCTTCCCCCTCCAGCATTTCCAAATCATTCTCCTTTCTTCCTCTCAGTATTTGAATTGGTTTGTTTGTTTTGTTTTACTGTCACTTTCCCCACACCACCCCCAACAGATGCAGTTTTTCCTTTTTATTCTCCAATTCTTTGCTCCTTAAGGGCTTTGCCTGGATGTACAGCCCTTCCTGAAGAGAGCTGGCACACCAGTACTGATGTTATAAATAATGTTGGCTTCCCTCCCTGCTCCTTCCCCTCCCTGCATGAAGCATGGTTGTCTTGATTACAGAATTTGCCCTGTTTAATATCACCAAGACAATGAGACACCTCCAGCAGAAGCTTGCAAATATATTTATGCTTTAAAAATTGAACTGAGTGTTTTTTCTCCTTTGTAGGCTGTCAGCTTCTGTATGAGATTGCAAGCTGTCCTTACAGGAAACCTTGCCTTTGAACACATTCCTTGCATGGTGTATGAACACACTGTACCAAAAGAAGAGTTAAAGTGCCTTTTTACACCCACTTTGAATCCCTGATTCCCTTTACAGAGCTGTGCCAGCAGCAACCTCTTTGCAAAATCTTACGTGTTGTGGTTTCTGGATTCTTAATCTGTGCTCTTCTAACATTTGTAAGAAAACAATTATTGCTGTTAATTTAAAGAAGAACCAGGAAGCCCTGAGTTCTTTTAACAGAGTCGGGAAGAGCTGAATCTGTCTAAACCTTGGAGCTGGTGAATGTCAGCCTCGCAGTAATTGAACACAACATGCAATGCCAGCCTGGTTAGTAAACTAAAGTGCTTAGGCTGACAAGCTGTAAACACATCCAACCCAGCCATGGCTCAGGGCCAGCGTGTGTGCTCTGATATCTCCAGAGCTTCCAGCCCCTCTCACTGGCCGTGGTTCAGGTTGCAGAATCGCACTGTGACTCAATCTTTTGGTTTTTAAGACTTTGGAATAGCAAAAAGCACCACCCAGTTGAGAAGGGGGAACACCAGGATCTTGGAGGCATGAGATACCTGTGTAATTTCCTGTAGCCTGCTTTCTAACTTCCATTTTGTTTTGGTGTTTTTTAAATGTAGTTCATGAGGAGTGGGAACAAAGCACTGATTTTTTGCTTGTTCAGATCTGGCTGGGTGCTGGGTCCTCACAGCTCCTGTAGCAGGGAGACAGGAATGCTCTGACTGCTATCCTGGTACAGTCCTGTAAGATTTATTCTGAAACCTGGGTAGAGAGGTAGCCGAAAGGTGGAAGGGCAGTGGAGAAGGGCTGGACATGGATGCTGGCATCCAAGAGGCAGGGACAGTCAGAGCGTGAAATACTAGTCAGACTTGTACAAGTGGAAAACAGGCTAACCAAGCTGGGTAGGAAGCATGGGATGGACTGCTGACCACCTGGCACTCCCTGCTGAGTGGTTGGAGTTTGCCAGTATGGGCTGCTCCCACTTCCTGCTGGGAACATCCCATCTGCACTTTGGTAATAGGTGTATTTTTCCCGTCCTCTGTGGTCTGGTAGATGTCGTGCCATCTCCTCCACTTGCCACAAGCAGCTTGAAGAGTTCAGACTGCTCCCTTCTTGCCAGGGTAAGGGAAAGGAGTCCTCAGCCTTGGCAGGTCTCCCTGTACTGGTGGGGAGCTTGATACTGATGCCCAGGATGTTCCCTCTTAACTGTCCTGGCTGGAGTGCAGGAACAGAGGGGCAGTGAGGCTGTCATAGTCAACAGCCTTGCTCTTTGTTTCCATTCTGTGTCAGATATGGGCAAAGCAGAAATGCCCTTGGCCTGGAGTGCATCACAGCCTGGCTGCTGTGAGGGCAGGGTGGGGGCACAGCCCCGCAGTCTCTGCTCACTGCTGTCCTGTTCTGGGTGAGCAGGTGAGCCTGTTCCCAGATCTGTGAGTGAAGAATGTTGCAATACCAAATTTTAAACTTACTTCTCTTCCTCCTGATTTTGGTACCAAGTGACTTTCTGAGTCTCGGAGTACATTTCATAACAAGTGTGACTTAAAAAGCACCCTTAGGCTGCAGAAGCACGGGGGCTGTTTTCCAGATGTTCATCGTGCTCCGTGCAGCCCCAGCTGACGCTGTGAGCAGAGGCCTCCCCCAGCAGGAGCTCTTGTCGGGACACAGCTCCCGGGAGGCAGCAGGAGCAGCAGCACAACGCACAGAGCAGCACCCTGGTGCCACATTGATCCCTGGCACAGCAGGAGCAGGGGATCATCTTTTCACATTGGAGGAAGCTGTATGTAAATTTGAGGTTCTGCGTTGGAGATCTTGTAATGTGCCCTGTGATTGTTGGATAAACTCCCCTGAGGGTTTCTTCAGCAATTGCTGTGCAGAGCATAAAGCAGCCAGGCCCTGCCCTGTGTTCTGGCTGGCTGCGGCCGAGGCTGGACTTCTGCAAGCATCACACTTGGAAAAATGCCCCTGTTAAAAAAAGGTTAGGACAAAACTGTGGACTTTGCACAGTGCCCTTGTGGTAATGGCCAGGAAGGAAGGCTTGCAGTGTGTCCTGGGAGATGTTTTTCTCTCTGAAAGCGCATCTCTTTTAAGGGGAAGAAATTAACATTCTGGCAGAAAATGCTGTCTCCGTCAGCTGACGGTGCCCAGCAAGAACTGGCTTGTAAATTAAAGCTTTTACTTGTGAGGAAGAAAACTGTTCTCAGTGCTATAAGGAAAACTATTGTGCCACTGTCGTGATGGGGAAGTTTAAGTCATTTAAATAACTTGTCATTGTGTGCTGCTCTTTACAGATGTTACAAACATACCCAGCTGGTTTTTAAATCCTCACCTCCTCCAAGAGAACCTGGTAAAGATAATTATAATGCTGTGTCAATATTGACGAGTTACCTCATCCTCAGCAGTGGGGACTTCAGAGCACTGTTAGTTTTTCTCAATGCTTCTTTGTGTAGCTGCACTTTCCTTTTGTAAGTGTTGTAAGAAATATTTGGAAGCCAAGAGCAATTGTGTTTTTCTTGCCCCAGGGCTGCCACATCCCTTCCTCTTCAGATGAAGGCAATCTTTGTTAAACATCTTGGGGCTGCCTGTCTTGATTCTGTGTGTGTACCATGCCTTACGAAATGGTCCACGAGCTGTTCATCCAGGCACTCCCGGCACAGAAAGCGTAAGGAATGGTCACAGCCTCGTCGAACGTTTCTGTGACAGTCACACCAGTGCTCCATAGCTGCACAGAGTCTGGTGCAGGGTTCATTTTACCATGTAGTTTGTCACTGGTGTTTTTCTGAAGTCTTCTGAACACCGACTGGTGAATTACAAATTTCTGTCTTCTTAGAGATGCCCTTTCAAGATTTTAAAAGGCACTGTGGTTCTTAGTGAAAGGGTCGCTGAAGGGTGGGATGCAAAGAGAAGTTCTTTTCTTTCCATGTAGTACCTAACGTGTGTGTAAATCTTACTCATTTCCTTAGAACAGCTTCCGTCTGCCACTTTTATTTAAGAGGTGGTGGTGGTATTTGGCACCTCACAAAATTTTTATGAAGTCGTTGCTGTAAGTCTTTTAGGCTAGAATATAGCTTGTGAAATTTAATGAAACTGTTCAAAAATCAGGATGGTTATTGATGAGATAGAATCCAGAAATATCTTGGAGCGTGAGGATCTGTTTCTTTCTTTGTGTTGTGCGTGGGCTCAAAGTCACACTCAGGATGTGATAGTTCCTCCAAACTGAACCTATAGCCCAGGTACCTCATCTGTACATCTGCAGAGGACCCTGAACTAAGTGGAGCTCTTTTGAGGGCAGCCATAGGGCTGTATGTTCAGTCACTAGAGTGGAGTGTACTGCTCTGCTTCCTAATCCTCCCACTGTGAAATGAAAAGCTGAAGATTCCTTTGGATATTAAGAATAGGATTGGAGCCCCAAAAAACCTACCCAAATCTCTTGAAAAGTATGTACCCTTTCAGAGCCAACTCCTGACTCTATTCTTAGAGACATTTAACAGCATAAAAAGGTTATGAGAGTTTTAAAATGCTATTTCTGTGAATGACAAATGAAAAGAACTGGAAATAAGACTCTGTAAAAAGGGAATGTTTCTCATTATTTATAACCTTCATTGCCTGACCAAATTTTTCTAGAGTGTTTGGAAACAGTTTCACTTTATCAGGTTAAACACTTTTTCAGGTAACAGTTTTGAGAGGAAAGATAATTGAAATTCACCAGAAGGGATTACTGCTTCTCTTAACACTTCACGCTAGTCTTCCCTATTAGCCCATGAATGTATTTCTGGGGGGCTTTTTCCCCCCGCTCTTCAGCTGTTTTGGTTAAGAACTCCTTCATGGAATCCCAGTAAGAAAATCAGCATGTCAACATTCCAAGCCATGCTCATTATTCCATCCTCTCACTAAAAATAGATGCTGTGCATGCTGGCACTGAAAAATAAGTTAGGGAACAGTAGAGAGTGGGAGGGAGAACAGCCCTGTGGAGCCAGGTCAGGCTGTGACTGTGGTGTGTTCGTGCACACCTGGGGAGGTGCAGAGGAGTGATCCTGTCTGCTCACAGAAGCATGGCTTTGGAGAGCTCCTGTGGGAGGAGGGAGGAAGTTGCACACAACGAGGGCCCTAAGATTTGTTTAGGAGGATGAATTCTGAATTTTTAAGTTCCATGTTTTGAATTTTGTGAAGAGGTCTGGGCACCTAATTGAGGCACCACAGTTGAATGAATAAAGCTAACACCTGTAAATAATCTAAGTGGCATCAGTTGCTGGTAAATAAAAATTTCTTTAATTTTTTATGCTTGCATTTTCCTAGAAACAAGATGCTGAGCATAGGTGGATTTTTTGTTTGGTTTTTAGTGTGAAAGTAAATGGAAAAAACAAGTATGCTCTGGTCAGCTGAATGGTTTTTATTCTCCATCCTCATTCTTGGTGTTTTTTCTTATTCTCCCTGCAACCGGCTCTTTGTTTTTTTAATTTTTTTTTTCTCTTAAACAACTTCTTTGTAGAGTGAGCCAGACCTGGAGAAAGGCCTGGAGATGAGAAAATGGGTCCTGTCAGGAATCCTAGCCAGTGAGGAAACCTACCTGAGCCACCTGGAGGCCCTGCTGCTGGTAAGTCCTGGGGACAGATGCCAGTTCATACACTGGTATTTGAATTTTCACGCTGCTTCTATCCAGAGTTTCCCTGACCTTCACGTGCCATGGGTTACAAGTTGCTGGGTGCAAAAGGTACCTGTTATTCCTCCAGTAGAGAGAGAGGCTTAAAGGAAGGACTGGATACAGCACAGTTTGGGAGTTGCTGATGTGGTAGTATCCAGGAGCTCTGTCTATAAGTATCCTGTGCTAATTATTATACATGTTGCTGTACAGTGGGACAGAGATTAGGGAAATGGAGTGCAAAGGGATTTTAACTGCAGCATTAATATCCAGGGAAAATCCATGTACCGGGTTGGCTGATCCCCATGAGAGAACTTGTTCGTGTCTAGCTTTCAGGAGTTGTGTGAATGGATGTATCACTTTTTAATAGGATGAAAATAACTTTGTGGAGGGATGTGTTGCAGTGTGGCAAAGCTGAATGTTTATGGTTTGCATGATTATGATTTCCTTCTTTCCTCATTTCAGCCTATGAAGCCTTTGAAAGCCGCTGCCACCACCTCCCAGCCCGTGCTGACCAGTCAGCAGATTGAGACGATATTCTTCAAAGTGCCTGAGCTCTATGAGATCCACAAAGAATTCTATGATGGGCTCTTTCCCCGAGTGCAGCAGTGGAGTCACCAGCAGCGTGTCGGGGACCTCTTCCAAAAGCTGGTGAGTCAGCTGCCATCACCAAAGGTGCTGGTACTCCTCACCCATCTCACTGGAGCTGAGACCAGAGGGGTCAAAGTCTGTGGCTGGAATAGATGAGAGACTTCTCACCTCCTCACTTTGCCACTGCAGTGGAGGCCCTACAGCAAAAGTGACTCTTTAATTGTCTTTAATTAAAGACTGCAGCAAGCTGTAGTGGTAAAATAAATACAGTTTCACATAAATGTTGAATCTCCACGGTTTCTGCAGAGTCCTCAAAGCATTTCCTTTAGATGAAGATAGGAGAGTGGCAGTATTACAAAATGAACTTCTTAACACCAACAATGAAGTGTTCCTCATTACTGTTGAACTCCCTCACTCTCTGGGGCTTTGCTTTGCTTGGTGCTGATTTATGGTCATCACCTTTGGCTTTGCTTTTCTGCCACTATCCTGGCCTTTCTGTTCCCCTTGCTGTTATGCTGATGCAGTCAACCTGCAGCTGAGAATCCTCCAAGCAACCTCAACAGAATTCTTTGAGTGCAGAACAGGACAAAGATACATACAGCATATTCCCGAGGCTGAATTAAAATTGCTGAGTTTCTGAGCCAGATGACAAATTGTTTGCATTCTAGGAGGGCTTTTTTGCCCCTTTAGCCTGTCCTCTAGCATGTGCAGAGAGGAAAGGATTAAAGGAGCTGTATTTTCCTTTTTAGAAAAGAAGCTCTGCATTCCTGAGGTGCCTCTGGTTCTCAGGGTAGGATGACATTCCAGTGAGGGGTTTATTGGCTGGGGAGTGTGCTTTACCAGGGTCGATCAATTGTTAGCAGCTGTGTAGCCCAGCATCAGCCCCATCCCCTGTGGAGCAGGGGGAGCTGGCCTGGAAGATGATGTTTTCTGCACATGCCAGCAGCTCAAGATGAAAATACAGGAATCTGCTTCTCACTGCCAGCATGTTTTAGCCAGGAGGGGTCAAGTTGGTGCCTTGGTGAATAGTTCATGGTATGCAATTTGAGCAGCTGGTTCGAGGGGACAAACCCAGCTGCTGCTGGGTGCTGAAGCAGACACAGAAGGCTGCTGGAAGTGGCAGCCTCACAAGCTGCACTGGACATGTGGTGCAGCAGTGGGAATAGCACTAATATGAGAAGACCTGAATGTATTCCTTGGCAGGGCTGCCCAGCAGCCCTCTGCTTGCTGCACAGCTACTCAGGCTTTTGTTTCAGACTACTTCTTGTTGCTGGCTGATCTTGGGTGCAGGAGTTCAGCCCTTCCTTGTCTCTTATGTTCCCTTGATTTTTCTGCATTTGTGGCAGAATTGTTGATTTTGTTGGATTAGCATTGGAAACAAAAGGACAAACTGCCCTAGTGCAGGAGGCTTTGAGCTGGCATAGCAGTTTCAGTTTCGGGTGGTTTGGTACAGCATCAGTGGGAATTGCAAACTCTTTGCTGGATGAGATAAAGCTAATAATTCTTGGCAGGCACTGGGAAGCAACTGGATGAGAATGACAGCAAGAACATAAGGGTTTATAAGACATCTATAGTGGATGCACATCAAATCTTTTGGAGCAGACTGTTTACTCGTGGTCATGTCATGCAGTCTGATGATAAACACTGAAATACTTGTTATTATCCAGATGTCTCTGAGGACGTTAATTTTCTGTACTCTCACACAAAAAACAGCACAGTAGATTGAAGTCACAGATAGTGGATGCAAAGAGTTTTAGAATTTCATGTGTTCTGGCACAAAGTACGATCTATTTGCAACATCAAATTGACTGTTATTACACCTTTTCCTGTTGAGAAAAAGAAAAGATGCCAGGCATGTAGGAGTGAAATATGCTTCTCATTTTTGGGGAATGTATTGTACATATTTTTTTTATAGCTATGAAGGAAACTCTTTGGGACTGTTTTTAGAAATGAAGAAATATTTAGCAAACATCCTCCCTGATAGGCCTCAGAAATAGAAAACAATATATCCAAAAACCAGCTATTTCTACCAACTCTTGTTTCATTTTCAGTGTGTTCTTTTTAATTGGAAAAAAAAAAAAAACCAGTGTGACTATGGTGTGTGAGCATTATTGCTTTGATTGGAAGCTCAGTTTTTAATGAAAAAGATGTCTTTGTGATGGCACATTCAGAGGAGGAAAATGAAAGCTTAGAAAGACTGTTCAGGAGTAACAGGAAATGAAAGAACCACATGGGAGTGGAGAAACTTGAAAGCTCTGCCATGTTAGCTGGCATCATCCAAATCTGAATGGCATAAGCCCTGCAAATGGTCAGTAATTCTGACAGCAGTGTCTGCACAGGACTGTGCCTCAGTGGCAAATGCAGATTTCATTCTCTCCATGCTGCTGGGGTCATCCCTGGTATCAGTTAGCACAGTTTTCTTCAGCTTTAGTTACAACTGTGTAATTTTGTATGAGAGTTGAGATTGGTTTCTAGTCTTTCAGTAAAATGTGCCCTGGGAAATAGCTGTTTCTCAGCCTCTGTTAACTAAGTTTGTGCAGGGAATGTTGTCCCGGGAGTGGCTTTTTCTCTTCCATCACCTCTTGCACAAAGCTCCACAGAGAGCAGGGAGCACAATGGTTATGAGAAGAGAGCAGGAGAGGGAAGGAGCAGAGGCTGTGGAGAAGTTCCCTGCTCTGCCCCTCCCACACCCCGGGCAGCAGGGTCAGGGAACGTGCACCTCCTGGCAGTGTCTCCTTGCTGCACCTTGGCTGCTGCCTGGCACTGCAGGCTCAGGCTGCCAAGGTGTTCCCAGCCCAGCCTGGCAGCTCTGCAGCACAAAGCCAGCTCTGCACTCCAGACAGGCTTGGAGGCTACCCAGGGATTTCCCATGCTGGATCCTGTGTTCTCTGGCATGAATATGGCTGCAGTTCCTAAGTCAGCAAATGGGATCAGTGCTAAGAGTCTGTGATAATAATGACTTAGTATTGCACTCTGAGGCCTGTTCCATCCTCTTCTGGACCAGTTCCATGCTCCTTCTGCCAGAAAAACTGCCATTTTCTGTCACCTAGTACCCCAGTCACTGCCATCCAAACAGATTGTGCTCTGGATCTCTCTTCTGTATTTTCAGCACTCCACTGCCCTTATAATAATGCTCACTAATGCAGATATGGGTAATATCTGGGTTTGATTTAGTATATCCATCATGCAAAAGCCAACAAGTAGCTTACTGGGGTCACATTTGTGCTGTTGGGCTGAATCATTCCTCTCTGATTCATATGTTGTGGCAAAAAGCCAGCAGCTCCAGTTACATCAATGAGTTGCAATATTAATAGATACTAATCTGGCAGTTCAGAAGGGAAAAATAGATGTCAGAAATAAGGATGTGTCATTCTCGTAGGCTTTCACATCCTTCACCAGTAAACTTGCTCAGCATAGGGAGGAACTGGTGCATGGGGACACCAGTTCTGGTTAGGCAAAGTGGACAGGTCAGAGATGTCATTCTGGGCCTCCTCAGTATTCCCTGCAGTTTGGTGTGAAGGAGCATAATCTGATCATTAGATACAAAGGCTGACCATCCCAAACTGCCTTCTTCCCCAGCATTTATTTGATTCTGTTTTGCTTCCTGCAGGCCAGCCAGCTGGGAGTGTACCGGGCCTTTGTGGATAACTATGAAGTTGCTATGGAGACAGCAGAGAAATGCTGCCAAGCCAATGCTCAGTTTGCTGAAATCTCTGAGGTAATGTCACGGTGTTCAGACACATGAGCTGTCTGGGGCTGACTAATACCCTGCCATGTCACTCCTGTCTACTCTCCAAGTACCTCTGCCTTCTCCAAGCCCTGACTTCAGGAGGAGTTGTGAGCTCCCACAGACTTGCTGCTTCAGCTCCTGTTCTTACACCCATTTGTACCTTGGGCTGGTCACAGACACAGCCTTTGTCTTCTGTCCCCACCCAGGGAATCTGGTAGAAACTGGCATTGCTTTGAACTTCTCCAGCTCTGTGCCACCTTCATGCATTTCTAGAAGGGAAAGCTGTTATGTGAGTTTCTCAAATCTTTCTCTTGCTAATGATGATTCTGGCTGTGGTATGAAAGCCATCCTTCTTGGCTTGCACCATGGCTGTCAGTGGGATTGCAGGCTTCACTGGCATGGAGACAGTAATTCTCTGTAACCTATAATCTATAATACTATTCTTTGGTCTGCTCTGATTTCCTCCCTGTCAGAGGAGTACCTGTGTCAAAGCATTTTGAATACTTTTTCAGGATTCCAAGACCACCAGCTTTCCCTGCAGTGAATGGTCTCATTGACTCTTTGTATTGCAGTGATTATTTCTTGAAGAACTCAGTTGCCAAGAAAACATGAATTTCCTATGTGTCTCCTTAAAAACAGATAAATAATCAGAGCTTAATACTACCAGCAGTGTTTAGTGCTCTGAGGAAACTCCTGAGTACATTCTATATCACATGTCCCTCGAGACTTTTATAATAAAGAGGTAAAATATGATCCCTCAGTTTTGCTGTTTCTGGAGAATAATTCTGAAATCATGCCAGTATCTACTGTATTTGGAATGACAATGATGGTACTCTTGCATTTGTGTCCTGGTGAGGATTTTGGAGCTGAGCACATAGCATGTCATGGCCCATGGCAAAGAGCAGAGTCACAGACAGTGTCCCTTTGCTGCTGTGAAAGAACTGTCACTCAGCTGTGAGTACAGGAATAAGAACTATAACCTGAGGGTATTGCATCCCAATCCTGTACTTTATTTATTGGTGCTGGGACATTGGCTGTGTCCTTATGGATGTCTTTCTTCTGCAGGTGATTTAAAAACTCCCTCATTCCTGTTGCTGTAGGTGGTTCCCTGCTTTGCTGCATGTCTATTGACAGGTGCTCCTAAGAACATTGCTTAATATTTGAGATGTGTGGGTGCCTGTGACATGACACTGGTGGATTTCCCAAGAAGGAAAGCACATTTTTTCATCACTGAACTGTGATAGGGCTGTCCTCCTTTCACACAGAGGCCTTCCCCTGGAGGAGCAGATAGTCTGTTGTGTTCCCATGTGATATTTCAAGGTGACTTACCATCTGTTACATGGGTCTTCTTTTTCTTTTAGAATCTAAAGGCCAGAAGCACAAAGGAATCTAAAGATCAGACGACGAAAAATTCCTTGGAAAGTGAGTGGTCCACGGAGAGGAGACTGGTCTGTCAGGACTATGTGGAGGCTGATCCTCCACAGTGGAGGTTGCCAAACCTCCACTCTCCCTTTTTCTTTTTAAATGCTGAAAGGTTATGGAGTCTGCTGGCTCCAACTGGGAAGTCAGTTCCCTTCTGCTAAGTAGCAGAGCTCATGCAAAGCCCACTGCATGCATGGGGAAATGCCTCCTGGCTTCAAACCTCATCAGTGCCTTTGGGCAAAGCCCGCCCAACTACAGGGCTGCTGTGATTTTAGGAGAACATCTGCTACCCAGTGATAGCACAAATGCAGTCCCAGCAGTGATGGTTTTATGGGGGCATTTAGAGAGCCTGATCAAGATCAGGTTCCATGGGGCTTGTTTCTGTGCACATGAGTAGAAGACAATCCATGCTAGAAGAAGCTTCCACACTCACTCTTCTTGATATTCCTGCTGCTTTGTTTTCACAGCTCTGTTGTACAAGCCAGTGGATCGAGTGACTCGCAGCACACTTGTCTTGCATGTAAGTATCTGAAAGGGAGTTTTCAAACTTTAGACACCCGTCCTATTTTCTTTGACCTTCACATTTACCATGGAGCTGCAAGACTGCAAAAATAAACCTGTTGTGCTGCATAAGAGCCTCTTCCCTTTACACTGAGGAGATGGAGTCCATAGGCAGGATGCTGCTATCTTTTCAGTGATGTCACCAAGAAGTGCAGAGTATTATTATCTTCTAGAGATAAAGCCTTGCTCTAATCTGTATGAAAAAGCTGAAGCATTTTGACCTACAGCTCTAATTAGGGGCACTCAAACCCTTCTGCCATCCAGTGCTGCTCATGATTGTGTTCTCTGTGTTCCTGCTCTGTCAGGATTTACTCAAGCACACTCCAGTGAGCCACCCTGACCATCCCCTGCTGCAGGATGCTCTGCGCATCTCACAGAACTTCCTCTCCAGCATCAACGAGGAGATCACTCCTCGCCGGCAATCCATGACTGTAAAGAAAGGGGAGGTGAGTCTTCCTGCTCCTGTTATTTTCTCAGTTTCTAAATGCTAGTTATGTCTTTTCTGTAGAGCTGGCTAGGAAGTTATGCTGTTAATCTTTTTGTTGCTAAGATACAGGTTATGCAGTGTCCTTGTTCTCTAAAGGATGTGGTACAGCTCCCTCTGTTTTCTGTTCAGAAAACAGTTTGGAAACTGAGAGGAAAAGTATGATTAGAGTTTTGTCCTTAGCATTGTTATAATCATTTGTCATACATCATTTCTATGATGCACATTGCCATGCACTAAATGGATTTTATTTTACCTGCAAACTGAAACCAAATGGGAAGCCTGGGAAGAGAAGAAGGCGAGGAAGCATCAGAAGTCATGAAAGATTAGGAAAAGCTGTTTTCCAGAATCCTAATTTTCACCATAAAATTATTTTTCTGCATCCTTATTTCTATAGGAGAGTGTTGTAAATGTGACTGGAAAGCAAACAAAGGGAATAGGTTGGGAAAGCCAGGGAGATAATTGCTTCCTAAGAGTGTAATATAACCCTTCTCAGCTCTGTTAGGAGCTGGACCAGAAAGGTCTAAGATGTGCAGATCCTTCACCTGCATGCAGTGTTGTGCAGGGAGGCCACGGAGTTTCTCTGTGGTGGAGTCTGCATTCCTCAATGGCTTGATTCAGCTGCCTTGTAATTCCATTAAAAAGGGGTTCAGTCCCTCCTGATGAAGAAGGGCCAGGATTGGCAGAAGTGTTGAGAGAGAGAAGGATGTCAGAGATTGGGCGAAGGGAGGTGCAGCTCAGGTAGTAAATGTGTAAGAGGAGCTATGGCAGCATTCCAGACATGGGCTGATCAACTGTGACCCAAACTACCCTGTGCAAAAACGTCTCTTACAAAGCCCAGGTAATTGTTAAGATACCATGAACCTTCATGATTTATTCCCGAATCCTGAGAGCTAAACATGCTTGCTTTTAGCTGTTAAACTGATTTTCAGCTGACAAATGGTTTTCTGGAAGCTGCAGTTCTGGGAATTTGGTGTACTTTGTCCTACAGGTCTTGCTCATTGTCTCATTTTGTCTCAACTGAGGACACCTCCAGTTGAGAAAAGGAGAGAAGGGGCCAAGCAATTGGAGGCTGAGGTAGAAGCTCAGCCATCAGTCAGTCACCAGTGCCTCAGTGATGGGGGGATGGCCTCGTTAGAGTGGCTGCTGATTGAGTCATAGCAGACAGCACAGGCTAGAATGCCCCTTGCAGGAGAGGCAGCAGTTTGTGTTCTCCGGTTGTCTGTCAGCATCTCAATGAGGGATGCAGGCTTCAAAACGTGTCATGCAGAATCCTAATGAGTTGCCAGAGCCCAGGCAGAGGGGCAGGCTCAGGAGGATGAACCTGGTGATTGCTTTTTGTAGCACTGTGTTTGTCAGATCTTAGAAAGCAGGAAGGGAGGCACGGCAGGACTGGGCTCAGCAGGCCTGTTCACACTGTCACTGGTCCTGCAGTGACTCCAGGTACGATGTGGGGAGGGAGGAAGGGGCTGGGGGTATGCTAGGAGGTACTGAGAACCCTTTGTGCCCTCCCTCACTGCACACAGCTTTTACTGAGCCCAGGGAAGACAAGGACTTGCCTTCCACTCTGGGAATCTAACCAGAAATATTTTCTTTAGTCATTTGGCACCAAAATCACACTTCTATCAAAGCAGTAGTGCCCCAGTTGAACCCTCTGTGTCCTGAGAGTAGGTATGTTTGCTCTCCATATAGTAATCCAGAGACACAAATCTGCTCTCAGCTACTCTGTGTGGGTTAGTGATGGCTGTTCCTTCTACAAGCTGCTCAGCTTGGGGTCATAGCTGGGTTTTGTTTATGCCTGTAAATCTTCCCTTTTCTACTTATCCTTTCCTCCCACTCGCCTTGCTGGTGCTTCCCCCAGGGTGACAGGACAGTGTGTGGATTGCATCTCCTAATTGACTGCTCTCAATGCATAATGCATTTTTTATTTTAATGAATCACCAGCTTGCTTTGATGGCTTTTTTCATTATTTGTCTTCCTCCCATTGAAGTTTCCTTGGTGGAAAGGAAGGAGGGTAAAACAGCCTTTTCCCCTCATGTATTGCTTAGGTGCTGATCTCAGTTATCTTTTTTTCCCAGTCTTTGCCTTTTATGTGGAGTATTTTTTCCCTTTGGGTGTGTTTTGGGGAGGAATCAAATCTCCTTTGCCAGCCTCTTGCTCCAGCTCTTTTTTTCAGGATTGCTTTGAACTGGGGAAAGCAGCTAGTTGTTAATCTCCCTAGTGACAGGCTGCTGAGGAGGGGAGTGCAGGTCAGGAGGGAGTACAGGCTCATCAGCACAGTGTTCTTCTCTTTTGCAGAGGTGATTCCCTGCTTTGGGAGCAGTGACTCAGCCTGATCTGCCTGCTGGCTCCCTGTGTGGTGCCAGGTGTCCATCCTGCATTCCAGCCACCTGGTTCTGCTGGGCTCCAGAGGCTTTGTTCTAATCTCGACTTATGCATAGGAACTGGAAGGTTTCTGTCATGTGGTTTAATTTGCTGGGTTGGATGAGTATTGCAGGTAGTGCAAAGAGATGGGAACAAAGGGAGTAAAATCCCTCACCAGAGGGCCAGAAAGAGCTGCAGCAGGGAAGTCAATATTGGTGGAGCGAGTCTGTGAACAGAGAATTTGATCCTTGCTGACTGTAGCAGACTTTGCTAAGGACCATGGTGCAGAGGAGCCAGGAGAGCCCCAGTCCCAGCCTGGCAACACAGGGGAGCCAGGATGACATCTCTGGCCTTTTGGGTCTGTTTCCATTCAGCTTGATCCACTACATTCTCTTGCTCCCTTCTTTTCTTCCCACCTTTCTACTTTTATAGTTTTACCTTTTTTACTGTTTTTTAATAAATAATCTATGGGTATCCACTTTGCTAACCCTCTAAATAACAAGGCAAATGCATGGAGGGGAAAGGGGGTCTTAGTAGCCTTTGTGGCTCAGAATGTGAGTGGTGAAGAGTCAGCCAGCGGGGCCACGGAAGAGGCATCTTCCTTGTCATTGCTGATCCTACTGCACCCCAGTTGTTGTCTTGGTTTAAACAGGGAATGAGGTAAAGGTTCTGCTGGGGATGGTGCCTTGGGGAAGAAGGAAAACAAATGCTTTGAGATGAAGGATGTGCCACTGTTACGTGCAGAAGGAGGGCAGTAATAACCTTCTCTAGTCTTATTAACAGAGCAGCTCTAGGTACTGCATGTTGGGTCTTTTTCAGCTGAGCCTGGATGCAAATGACTGTAGTGCTTGTGTCTTTCCCTACCGGAAGTCAAGGCTGGTGTTTCCAGCTAATTCAGTCCATTTGTGCAAAGCACAAATGAAACTGCAAAAAATTGCAGAGTTCACTTGAGAGGTGGTGGTCCCTTTCTTGACGGCTGCTCCTCTCGTGCTCTTTGCAGAGTGTTGTTCCAGGGCAGTTCCAGTCCAGTGGTGGCTGCCACTCTGCCTTGCCCTGGCCATGTACTCCCACCCTCTCTGAAGTGTTCATACTGATATTTGTGTGATCCCACAGAGGTACAGAGGAATGGAACCTGGAGTTTTGGGTCACTGCTGGCTGAGTGGCTTCATGTCTGGTCTCATCACCACCAGTCCAGACCCAAGGGAGCTGACAGGCAGCTTTTTCTGGGATCAAGCCCAGTAGATCACATCACAGATCAACTTGTGCTACTGTACACCTTTTTCCTTGCCCTGGAGAGAAGAGGCTGCTTGGCAAGCTGCTCTACCATGTTTCTAAATGTGGTTTTAAACTGCAGTCGAGGGACTGGGTGTCATTGCCTTGGGCTTCTGTATGGCTTCGTAGAGACCAAGTGTGCTAGAGAAGGGAAAGGACAAAGGACATGTGCAAGGGAGCAGAAGTGCAAACTGAAGCCTTTGAAAAGCTGGAAGTGAAGCTTAGGCACAGCGATGCACTAGGTGGGGCCTGGTGCCTACTGCTCCTGGAGGCCTTAGGCAGATGTTGGCAATAGAGCACGTAAAAGTTATCTTGGCTGCTTCACAGTCTGTTTTACAGCTGGAGCCAGAGAGCTCCTGGTGACAGGAGCTTTGGGAAGAAGAAAGAGGCTATTAAAATGCTCAAAGAGCAGCCAGTTTAATTCCCTAGGCAGAACATCCCTTTTTTTTTTTTTTT
>VXAC01000847.1:436606-466885 GCA_013399225.1 Rhipidura dahli
TTTTTTTTTTGCAGTGCTGGTCTTGCAA
This sequence comes from Rhipidura dahli, assembly GCA_013399225.1. Lineage (NCBI taxonomy): Eukaryota > Metazoa > Chordata > Aves > Passeriformes > Rhipiduridae > Rhipidura > Rhipidura dahli. The sequence continues at coordinate 436,635 of VXAC01000847.1, forward strand.
CACACACACACACAAGGAATCATTTTCTTCCTACGCTCTGCAGAAAACCAAACCACCTCTTCCTCACTGACATGTGCCAATACCCATCTCCCGGTTTTCCCCTCCTCCCTCTGCCTCACACGTGTCCCAGCCCTTCTCGGGGCTCTCACCCACGCACACTGCAAGCCTCTGCTGTCACCACATCGCACGAGCTCTTTCCTCGGCACACAAGCGGGGAGATGGCCTTTTGTGCAGCTGTGGGTCTGCTTGAGTAGGTTTTTAAATTCCACTTCTGTTATGTGTCTCAGACAAGCTGGCCACACTTCCTGGAGTTAATCAGCCTGTGACAGCAGCAGGATTTATCATCTGCAAACAGCACAAAAACACTGTAGGATGAATAGATGAGCACACAGGTAGTCGTGAGCTTGGTAGCAGAGGAGGGGAAGATGCTTAGTGAGAGAGGGAAGAGGAGGAGGAGGACATCAATAGGCAATCCAAAGAGGATAACCAAGCACTGGAATAGGTACAGGGAGAGCTCTTTTGTTCAGAGCACTGAGGTGGGTGGGAGAAGCAGATGAAAACACGCAAAGAAAAGCAGGGCCTGGAAAAGACACTTGGAACTTACTTTGCACCAGTACAGGAGCTTTGCAAGAGCCACTGAAGGTAACAGCACAGGCCTTGTGTGAGAGACTGAAGATGATCCTGATTCACTCTATTATGATACAAAATCAAGACTTTTTGCCCACGCTTCCTGGAACATCTTTCTGAGGCTGAGCTGAGCTCCTGTGCTGGACACCTGACAATCTTGGGGGCTGTCTGTGGAAGACAGGGGGTCACTCTGCCACTCTCCTGCTGCTGTCACCCTATCACCCTAATCTTATGTTCTCTTGGATGTTTATTTGGTGTTTCTGTATTCAATGCTATTTCAGGGTATTTTAGGAAATCTTTAGCACCTTTGGTAACTGTAACAAACAGAGTAAATCTGGGAACAAAGTAGAGAGATGGTTTCCAACACGAGAGCTCTTGTATGTCACGTACAGCAGGGTCACCCAGCCAAAAGACCTTGTGTTTCAGAAGACCCCATTTAATGGGAGGCCACCAAAGGAATAGCTCTTGGTGGCCCTGGGTGGGAGGAGTTGACCAAAGTGTTGGTTCCAAAACTGCAGAGCTGAGGTGGCACAGGCCTCCTGAGTGGCACAAGTCCTGTCTGAGTGGGCTGCTGGCTCCCCCACGGTAGGAGAGGATGGGCTGACTCAAGTCAGGAGGTCCAGGAAAGTGCCCTTTGCTCCCACACTGTGGGGTTTGGCAGGGATCTGGTAAGCCATTGGGAAATCCTTTTATTGTTTCCCTCTGACCTGCTGAACCTCCAGGCAAGATGATTCATTTGCAGCAAAGGATGTGCCCCTTTGCTGGAAGTGCCCCTCCTCAGCCCCACGGATGCTGAACAGCCCGGGGCATGCCTGTTGTGCCCAGCCCTAATGAAAGTCCTCTTTTCCAAGAAAAGCTGGTAGTAAGAAGAAATTCCTGACTTGATCCACAAATGTTTTCTCCTGTACTCTCCTCCCCAAATTCTTGGTTGCTCTTGTGGCGGTTCAGCCCCACTGCTTGCTGGAGGCAGACCTTCCTAACTAGCTCCCACAAGCAAGAAGATGTGAAGAATGATATGAAGATATGAATGATATGAATGATATGAAGATATGAAGGGTCTGTGAAGCTCAATGTTTCCCTCTGACTGACTGGAGTATATCCCTTTCACCTCTTTCCTTCTGTTCCAGCCCAGCTTAGGAAATATAGGCTTGTCTTCGCCCACCCAGCTCTCTTTGTGGGATTTTTTGCTGCCTCGGGGTTGCACTATGTCTATGTCAGTGACAGGATTTGGTTCCCAGGAGTGCTAACCCAAATAAACTCAGTTCCACCTCAGCCCCAGGTGGGAACTGTGAGGGTTGTTTAGTCCTTTGGCCTGGAGTTTTCTGCCCAGGTTTTGGGGAGATGTGCTCTTGGCACGGTGCTGGGCTGAGGCCTCGGCTCATCTCACACACTGCCAGTGCCTGGCAGAGGTGGACAGAAGGTCAGGTCAGGACTGTGCCTTGTCACTGCCAGGCAGGGAAAGGACAGTGCCACATCCTGATGGGTAGCAGAGATGAGTAAGCTGTGAGAACATCTTTACACCTACAAGCAATGTGCAGAGGCTGAGCTGGCAGCAAGCAGCTATTCTCATTGCTCCAGAGGAGCTGAGCTGATTTGCAGTGTAATTAATATGCATCAGATCTAGAAACTTGAGATCAGGGGTTTGGCTTGCTCACAAAATATTTTTCCCTGCTTATTATTACTCCCAAATGAAATTCTTTGCAGGAGAGGAGATTGTTCTTGCTACTTACAGCATACCTCCTCCTGTTTGTTTATTTATTTCTAAAGCTCAGTGTTTCTAGTTCCCTATCTGGGGCTTGCTCTCCAGGCAGGAGGGGAAGACATGCTCAAGTGCCCATCAGCAGCAAAGGCATTAGTGCAGGCAGGAGCTCTCTCCAAAACCACTGAGAAGAAGCCAGGAGGATCACACCCACCTAAAAATAAACACTAACATATGTACAGGCCTTTCTGAGCTGAATCACTGCTGGATGCCAGGTCCCCCCAGAGTCCTGCCCAGAGATGCTGCAACAGTCTGCCAGGGAGCAGCCTTGCTTTCTGCAGCTCTGAGGAAGGTGCAGTTTTTGCTGCCCTGCTCACAGATTTCCAGGACCTTTGTGTAATGGAAGGCAGCACCAAGATGAGCTGCTGGCACTGCTTCATGTGCTTTCACAGGCAGCTGTGGTGCTCGGGTAGCTGCAGACAGGAAAATGCAAGCTCCTAGTTCCTGTCAGGAAGCGTAGGGTGCTGTGGGACTGACTGTGGAAAGAAGAATTATGTCTGCAAGGGCATTTCTTTGTCATGTGTTCCTTGCCATGATGCCTGCTAGGCTCAGGACTGATGTGGTTTGTTTTCCTTTTGGAGAGCCAAGATGGGAAGAATGGTCGGCAGAAGGAGAGGCAGCGCGGGAGTTTGCACTCCCCCCTCGGCAGGGAACGCATTCAGGGTTTGCTAAGTCACACATCAAACAGAACCCAGGGGCATCACCTGAGAAACTGAGGCATCACTTCTGCTGTGGGTGCCCTGACCTTGCCCAGGGGAGCTGCTCTCGTGCTCCTGCCCCGTGGAGACCCTTCTGTGTGTATGTCCCCAGTGGGGGTCACAGCCATGGGGCAGGGCAGCAGGGCCTCAGGGGCAAGTCCTGATCATGGGGGTGGGCAAAGCTGGCAGCGAGACAGCTGGGGAGGTGCTAGTTAGACCTGGACAGGGTTAGCAGAACTCTCCTGTCTCAAGGCACAGTGCTGTCTAGGCAGATGTGGGGTGTCTGATGTGTCACTTAGTGGTGTCAGAGGAGCATCCTCTTAGCTGGAATAACAAAGGAAGTACAGGTCAGGGAAGAAGAGTTCCTTAGCATACCTTAGCATGTGTGGGGAAGCTGATGGTTCCTGCTCATACTGGCTGTGAAGTGAGGCAACACTGACAGTTACATGTATTGGTGGAAATAAACTTTCCCAGAGCTGAATGCCTTGACTTCTGTTAGAAAATCTGTGGGAGGTGTGTATTCCAGGTGTGCACTGAGTCCTGCTGATCCTGACAGCACAGTGAAGGACCTGAGCGTGGAACAGGACATGAAATTCCTGTCATGGTCCCTGGAATGAGCACACGGCCACCTGTCTAAGTGCCAGCATTCCAGCCTTTTGGTCTTTTAACTGTGGAGTCATCCATTGCCCCTGCCTCCACCATAAGGGAACTAGGAAAGCAATGGTTCTGCCTACCAATGTGTGCCCCTTCTTTAGGAAGCTGTAAAACTCCCTGAAACTAGAAGCACAATTAAAGGCATCAGAGTTGTGCAGCTTCTTTGCATCTTCTAGGTTTGGGGAATCTTTATATGATATATAAAGAAGATTTCAATAGACATTTGGTGATGGTACGTCCAGATGGTTCTTTTAAAGCACAGGCTGATAAGGGACTCCTGAGAAGTTTGCCAGATACACATGTTCAGGAATTATCCCTTAACAGTACTTGTAATGAAGGAGCAGCAATAGCATTCAGTTGTTAATGTTGATAGAGTCGTTATCTGAATGGGAGAAGAGGGGGTCGAGGAGAGCTTTGCTATCCTTGCTGGGGTGGCTGAAGCTGATGCAGAGGCTGGGAAGTGACTCTGGGAGAAGCGGTGTGTGCTGCTCTCTGCTGGCTTGGGAAGGGACGAGCTGCTGGCAGGGATTCATGGATTCTGGTACAAAGGAGCTGGGTAGTGACTCACAACAAACTCCTCTTGGGTTCTGGAACAGGTGATGGTCAGAAGCCCGAAGTATAATCCAGCACCGGGCAGGGGAGAAGATGCATGGTTCTTTCTGCCTCTGGGAGAGAGGGCTGCAGCAGGGAGCAGAGTTGACAGCAAGGAGTATTTAGTAGGCTTTTTTAATTTTCTGAATTAGACAGATTTACTGAATTTGCTCTGGTAGGAGTCATGTTTAAGGACTGTGTTGCCCCAGTGCCAAATTTGGAGTTCATATTGCACTGAAACATTTTCCCTGTTTTTTTCCCCAGCACCGGCAGCTGCTGAAGGACAGTTTCATGGTGGAGCTGGTGGAGGGGGCTCGCAAGCTACGTCATGTCTTTCTTTTTACTGATCTCTTCCTGTGTGCCAAGCTCAAGAAGCAGATTGGAGGGTGAGAGTTTCCTTTTGGACTTCGTGCTTTGCACTTCAGCTGCAACAGAACCCTGGGTTTGGCCTGAAGTTTTAGTTGCATGTGGATACACCAGACCTGGGTAACCATAATCCACAAGATGTAGTTAGACAAGAAATGATAAGCAAGCTGGGAATGTTTACTGTATGAGATCCTGTGTAAGTCCTGACCCCTCAGGAAAGGTTAATTCCTCCCATCCCTGCCCTGAACCTACTTAGGAGAGCAGGATATGCTGTAGCTGCTGGTATTCTGGACAAATGTCATTAATTTTTCCACTTCCCCTTTCTTTTAATAGGTGACATTCTTCACTTTCTTTTGTGACTGAGGTTGATAATTTTGGCTTTGCAGCTACAGCCTGTTAACAGTTTTACAGAAAAATGGCAAAGGTGCAGTAAACAGACTATGTGTCAACCCTAAAGTGCAGCTATAAAAGCAGTTTTGTTGGTATTTTTCACAAATGAGGGGGGAGGAACCATTACCAATGTACTTGCCTCAAATAGGGCTTCTTTTCATTTGGTAAATGTTCTTCTTGGGGAGACCTCACTCATCTTCTTGCCCTTCTCAAGCCAAATGTTATGCCTGTGCTTTTCAAAGCATGTGCTTGTGAGGAATGAACCTTCAGAGGAGTGGGACATTCCCAAGAGTGGATGTTCCTGACAGCAGAGGTGAAGAGGGAATAGATTACATGAAACATTTAAAAAGGGAGCTGCTTATCCTGATGAAATCCCTGGAGAATGGCAGCTATGAGCTGTAGTTTCTCTCCCCTGGTTGGACTACACAGAGGTTTATATCCATTGGTTCACCTGCCCCACCTTGGCCCCAGCTTAGGCAGGAGAGACCCAGGTTCAGATCCCAGGGGGGTGACCAGGTCACAGGTATGGCACAGCTTTAGAACTTTGCCACACCAGAGGCTTCAAAGACAGAGCACACAAGACTGAAATTGTCTGCAGGAGATGGATGTGGTTCCTTAGGATGAAAAGAACTAGATAACAAAATGAGTTGCTTTGTTATGTGCTGTAATGGCTACTGGCCCTGCTAGGCTGTCTTGCTGAAAAGCAGACTTTTGCCAGACTTTCTCCATGTGGGAATGACAGTAAAGTTGGGCCAGTGTCTGTATGTTATGCACTATAGCAGGGATGGACTTGTGGGAAGGAGTGGCTGTAGCCAAACCAAGTGGGTGTGTTTGGACCTTCTGCCTTTCAGAAAAAGCCAACAGTATGACTGCAAATGGTACATCCCGCTCACTGATCTCAGTTTCCAAATGGTGGATGAGTCTGAGGCAGTGCCCAATATCCCACTGGTACCTGATGAGGAACTGGATGCCATGAAGATCAAGATATCCCAGATCAAGAATGACATCCAGCGGGAGAAGGTAAAGGAGTTGAGCACTCCCTGGCCATGCAGGGTCTGTGCTCAGATGAGGTGCTGGTGGCAGCAGCTCTCCCAGGGCTGCACAGTGTGGGGAGCCAGGCTGCCACGGGCTGTTCAGCAGGGGCTTGTGAAAGCCAGGTGCTTTGCTCGTGCTAGTGCACAGCCTGGGTGATGCTGCTCTGTGAGGAGGCAGAGACAGAAAGACCCTGTAGTTGTACCCAGCAGCTCCTCTACTCAGTGAAACCACCTGTGAGCATCCATGTGGAGGGCAGGGATCTTGTGCTGCAGACATGAGAAGGACTGGGAGTGTTATTTGCCAATTTCTGGCTGTTAAATTATGATCTTGCTGGTGATTTTGGCCAGAAGCCATGTACTCTTGAATTTTAGCAGGCTCAGTTATGCCTTTGAAGCCTTTTCCTACTTCACAGATGTCAAAGCACTGGCAAATATATGGAAAACAGCAATTATGCTGACTGGACAGTCTGACATGGACATGGTGTTTCTGGCCCAGGCTTCTCTTTGCTTGCAAGACATGTTTTCTGACAGTTGTTAGATCCCAAACCTTCCTGGAGCCTAAAAGAGAAACAAGAATTTGAGCATTGGTGATGTGTAGAGCAGGATATGAATAATACTGATGTGCTGTGAGAATATTATTCCCCACATTTCCAAAGAATATGCTCCTGCCTCTCAGCCCTGGCTGGCTTTTAAAGAGGGCTTCCTGGAAAAAGTAAGATATTAGGAAGAACATTTTGTGGAAGCCTTTTACTCACCAGCTGCAGGTGTCTTAAGACACGTGCTTTGGTGCATCAGTGCTAAACAATACACATGGCTGGGTTTGGGACTGAATTTTATCCAGGAAAAAACCTATTTTTAGTGGAACTCTGATGAAAATGGATCAGTGGGTGGTGAGTAGGAGAGTTCTGGGTGGCTTCTAGAGAAGTTCCTTAAAGTCTCCTTAGTTAAGGACACTTTGAGGACCTGGCAGTGCTATGCCTGCCCAGTGATATGATGCTACTGCAGCCTCTGGAACAGAAGATACAGGGTACAGCTGGGACACTGGCCACACACCTCTGCACTTCAGCTGGAACAGCTGGAATCAAGGAACAGAGCCCAGTCCAAGTGTAGAGATTCTGCAAGTAGCACCTTTCTGAGCAGCTGGGAGCCCTGTGGATCCTGTTGGCAGCATTTCTTCTGCTTTGGGACCATTTACCTACTCACAGAGTAGAGACTGGATTTCAAAATAGCAGTTAAGTGTAAATGGGGGCAGATTTGGAGAGTAACACGTGTCCTCTGTCTCCCTCTCTCCCATACCTTTCAGAGGGCCAATAAAGGCAGCAAGGTCATTGAGAGGTTGAAAAAGAAGCTCTCGGAGCAGGAATCCCTCCTCCTGCTGATGTCTCCCAACATGGCCTTCCGGGTCCACAATCGCAATGGCAAGGTGAGAGCCCTCTGCCCTCTGTCACCCTCAGGGGCCAGAGACTGGGGACTTGTGTCTGTGGCTGTACATGCTCCTGCACAGGGAGGGCTTTGTGGCCTCTGCTGTGTGTCCTCAAAGCACTTTCCAAGCAGCAGACACCTCACTCTTGCTGTGCCCAAGGTTATGATGGCATCCTATAAGGCTGTGACTGATTTGCATACAAGACTGGCATTTAAAAAATAACCACAGAAATTAATCCCCTGTCTCAGCACCAGTCCTGGTGGAGCAATAGGAACAGCCCTTCACCTGAGATCCAGCTCTGTAGCTGCTGCCTTCTGAACTGCCCTGTGACTTCAAGGCTTGGCACAGTGTCCTCAGGGCTGCAGCTGCCCCTGCCAGGGTCATCCTGTGCCAGGGGTGTTCCCTGCTGTGGCAGTGCTGTATCCTCTCACCATGGCCTTTCCATGAGCATAGCAAAGGAGTCTCACAAGACTGTGTTACTTCTCAGTGAAAATCCTTGAGCTGGCCACTGCTTCCTGACTGTCACTGCTTCATCAGTGTCTAAGCCTGTGCTGGAGGCTTTTGGCATTCCTGGTGCAGCTGAATTCCTGTTGTGAGGAATAGCACAAGCTGCCATGGAAGCTGATGCAGGGCCACAGCTGCCCTTGGCAGGGTGGGGCTCTCTTAGCTCTGACTGTCCGTGTTGGTACCATGGGCACATTGCCAGAGCCCTGTCTGCCCCAACAGAGACGTGATACAGGACAAGTGGCAGGAGTGCCAGCAGAACAGGGTAGGCAGCAATTTGCACTGGAGGACAGTGGGAGCAGGCAGGCCCAGCCCTCAGTGGCGCATCAGACTAACACATACCCTATTTTCTTCTGTGTGCCTGGGCAGAGTTACACATTCCTCATTTCATCAGACTATGAAAGGGCAGAGTGGAGGGAGAACATCCGGGAGCAGCAGAAGAAATGTGAGTATCCCTCAGCTGTCATTGGTACAAATGCTGTGATGTTAAGAGAGCAGAGGTCCAGAAGATAAGGTGTGGGACAGGCTTCCTTGCCAAAACGGAGATCTGCGTTGAAATCCACAGCGCAATATGGATGTCTCCTGTCTGAGGCTGTTTGGGAAACTTGTGCCTGCAGCAACATGTGAGGAATGTGTAGAGAGAGCACTTAGTAAGTAAATGTGTGCAGAGATTCTCCCATTTACCCCAGAGATCAGAGCTCAGTGCAATTCCAGGGAGAGGGAAGAGTCACACCCTTTTACCTGGCTCTGTTCAAAAGAAACTTACTTTTTTGGCATGGTGTTTTTGGCTTTGCGAGGAACTAAGAACCCTTCTATTTCCTATGAACCATCCTGAGACTTTACTTGGAAGAGGAATGAAATGTGCCCCCAGTAGAGCTGGGCTGCAGCAGCATTACCCCCTGCAGAACCCCGGTGCTGCTGCTGAGCAGTGCCCAGGGAGCACTATCCCGCGTGTGCCCAGGATGCGGGGTAATGCATCCAGCCTCTCCTTGAAATTGCAACTCCTCCCTCTTTCAATCTCCATGGCAGGCTTTAAAAGCTTCTCACTCACATCAGTGGAGCTCCAGATGCTGACAAACTCCTGTGTGAAGCTTCAGACAGTCCACAACATTCCCCTCACTATCAATAAGGAAGGTAAGATTTTTGGGTTTTGCTTTCACATGGTGCAGCTGCAGCGAATCTCTCCCCTGCCTGATTTTGTGCTTTCCTGTGGAACTGCTCTTACTGTTCCCTTTTGCTACAGGTTGCAGTACAATAATTACATTATTCATATTACATTAATATACATTAATCAACATGGTCCTTGCATGCAGCTGTTGTGCAAGGTATTGGAGTGCCTGGTGGAGTCCTAGTCTAGGACAATTCTGAGCTATGTCTGAGAATCCTTTGGAACAGCACTAGTTGGCCAGAATCGTGTCAGGGACCATCCTAAATTACTACTTAATCTGCTAGTGTAGACATGGCCTCTATAATTTACTTTTTCCCCTTTGAATTTCTTCCATGCTGTCTTGCTGATGCTAGAACTGTCACTGTAAAAGCCCCCCAGTGCCAGAAGGTATTACAGGTGCCACTGACAACAACTGTGGAGCCATCCTTGGGGACCATTCACTCTCTGCTCATTAACCTGTGTAATATCAGTTTCATCACTCTTTCACTCTTGGCTCCACTGTGAATGTAACAAAATTCCTTGGGTCTTTTGTATAGATGATGAATCCCCAGGTCTGTATGGATTCCTGAACGTCATTGTCCATTCTGCCACGGGATTCAAGCAAAGCTCAAGTAAGTTACAGTTCTGTGACACACAAAAGGGACTGATAGGGGTTAGATAAGCCATGTGCTGGGGCAACTGGGTGTGGATTGCAGCATCTGTGATAATAGTGAAGAGGAAAGGTGTTTTGGGGAACTGGAAGTTCCCACTCTTAACTCACAAAAAGATCACCATAAAGGATCAAGCACACAGCACTTATTTCTAGGCCTAGTCTGTTTGAAGTTTTAAGCGGTGTTTGCTGATTACCCAGCTATTCTAGAAACAAGTCAGGCCTTATCCTGAATCCTTTCAGCTATATTTTGTTTTGCAATGAAAGAATGGAAAGTGATCTCTGACATCAAAATTTTTTGTTGTGAAGAAAGTGGTGTTAAAATTCAGGGGAATTACTTGACAGAAGGATCAAAAAAGGTGACAGAGCTTCTTAAGGACAGCTGGACTGATCAAGGTGATGAGATTTGTATGGGATGGTGTTACTGGTACTAGTACAGAGATGATGGAAATGAAGGCACCTGTGCCCAAGTGTTTAATGCAAGTTAGGGGATTCTAGATTTCTATTAAAAGTTTTTGTCCTGTCTCCCCTCCTCAGATTTGTACTGCACATTAGAGGTGGATTCATTTGGGTATTTTGTGAACAAAGCCAAAACTAGAGTTTACAGAGACACCACGGAGCCCAACTGGAACGAGGTAGGTTTGATTTTTCTTGATGTGACTTGTTCCATGTGCCAAACATCAGTGCATGATGGGCAGAAGACCTGCCAATGGAAGAGCTTGCTGCATGCTCAGTGCTTGTGTTGCATGTGCTGCTTCTCAGAAAACACTTCTCTGCCAGGTTCATTTGGCTGCCAGAGCTTGCAGAAGATTTTCTCTTGGATTAGTGGTAGTTAAACAAACAATTTGATACAAATGAGTCTTGTCCAGTATTTAATCTTTTAAACAGATGCATGCTTGATAATTTTTTTAAAAACTCAAGTAAAAAATGTGTTGAAGGAGATGGTTTTGTCTATTGAGGGGGGAAGAATTAGCTATAGGCATTTTGCCTGTTCACAGCCAACTCAGACCTGCCAGTGAGCAAAATTTCTTACAAGGAAGGTGAGCAAATTAGTGTCTTTGAATAATGCTTTGCTGATACCTTTGAAATCTAACTAAGGAGTGAACCATCTTAGTGTCAGATTTGACCACCTTATAGATACAAATACAACTATAGCTTATTTCTAGACCAATTCCAGTATGGAGGAGGTTTTGGCCAGTCCTTAAGTGCTCTTCTGATGAGTATTAAGGAGACTGTATTGATTATTCTGAGACTGGTATCCTGTTGTGATGCACCCATTGCTTTTTCCTTTCCTGGTGCCCTGCAGGAATTCGAGATTGAGCTGGAGGGCTCACAGACATTGCGGATTCTGTGCTATGAAAAGTGCTACAACAAAACCAAGCTCACCAAAGAGGATGGAGAGAGCACAGATCGTATAATGGGGAAAGGACAGATCCAGGTAAGACTGCTCAACTCATTCCTGATACCCTTACAGCAAAACATCATGGGACTTCTGAATCCTGGAGTTCACCACGGAGGTTTCTTTCTGCCTTCTGATTATCTCATCATTGAAGATTTTTCCCTCAGGTTGTGAGGTACACAGGGTGATTCACAGGCAGGAAATCAGCAGCTTCGTCCCTCTTGCTTTGTGCCATGTGCCTACTTCAGCACTCTTATGGAATAGCTGCTTGTTTTGATCTCTCGTTTGCCCATTAACTTAAAAACTTCCAGACCAGTGTGTAGGAACTGCAGTGCCCCTAGGCACTGTTGAGGATGCTCCATTTTTGACAGGAGGATGCAAGAATTTTCTGTCTGCTCTGTAAATCATGTGCAGAAAGGCTGCCATCTGTGCGTGCTGGAAGCTGATGGATGTGTCGGCCGGGCCCTGGGACAGCCTGACAGTCCTGGTGACTGCCATGTCCAGAGTGTGGTGCCATGGCAGCAGGCAGCATCCGAGGGACATTTCCACTGCTGAGAATTGGCCTGGGACACTTTGTATGGCAGAATTGTAATACAGTAGGGGAGGTGATGATTGCAAAGGGCTGCTGCTCGTGGGGGGCTGCTGTGTGATAAGAGCATTAAAGCTGGATGTAGGAGAAATCAGGACATCTGTGGAGGAAAACATGGGGAACATATGTCCCCCATGTTGTTCCAGTTTGTTGCACTGTCTGTCCACAACTTTAGGAGGGTGTTTAAATGCCTGCTCTGAGAACACATCCTTTGTGTTGGAGTGGCTGTTGAACAGAACAGAGACCCTGCCCAGATACCTTTTCCTTTCTGGCATGTTTAAAGATCTCACCAGTTTGCCTCCATTTAGGTCCATCTGCCTGTGGATGGCAGCTTTCCCTGGCACTGGAGCGACGGTCACGCAGGCCAAGGCCATTTGTGGGATTGCAGAAGCAGCTCAGGATGAGGGTGGCCTTCATACCACCTTTGCTATGGCACGGTTCATTGCCTAAATGATTTTGATCAGGCCTGTTCCTTCCTTCCCTCCTGTTTTCAGGGAGAGCTTTTGTCTCAAATGCATGGTGGGATTTGGGAGGGAATGCGTGTGCAGATCAATAAATGCCAGCACAGGGTGTCTCCTGTGTGTGTCTCGGCTGACAGAAATCCCTATGTCCCTTCTGCTGACAAAGGCTATTTTCCACAGAGCTGAGCAACTACAAAAGAGCGAGTTTTCAGCCCTGAAATGCCCTGGAGATTTGTGTGCTCATAACAGAGAACCCTGAAATCAATGACCTGCTAAATTCTACAAATATTTTACATAGAATGATTAAAAAAACCAAATAAAATATTTTAAATTTTTAGCAATTTTTTTCTTTCTCACAGGAGCGGGCATTTTTATGCACAGCAATTGTATATTCTGTAAATATATTTTGTACTTTAGTAAGTAAAAATACTCTTTGGTGGAAATTGAATATTAATTGCATCTTGATTATTTTAGAGAAACCCAAACAGCAGGAAGGTTTAAAAAAGAAAAAAAATTAATTAAAATGTTTTTAATTAATGTGCAAATGTTGCATTCTGTTGTATCGTAAAAGGCACATGCAAAAGTTCCATTGCTTTCTGTAAATCCCCTTTGTAATTTATAAAGAAACTTGATGAACTGTCAGAATAACCTCTATTTCTCAGTGATTTCTGTCCCATCACAAACTTTAAACACTATTGAATCAAAGAGAAGTCATATGACAGTCTGGTAAGATTTTGGATTGATAAAGATTATTAAATGTTTTGATTTTGGTTTAGTTCTATTTTTGAAGTAAACACCATTTCTCTTTTAAGAAACCATAATAATGCAACAGCAAAATCGGATTACAGCCCATGGCTGAGGGTTGGCTGTGTTTTCCCAGGTGCTTTTATATCCAATTTTGTTTACCTTGGAGTTTGTAGTTTATCGTGGGCTTTCCGATTTCTTGTTGTTGTTGCACTCTCATTATTCAGCCTGAGTCTGTCTGTCTAAAGGCAAGGTCTGTGAAGTTGGGTGAGGATTTTTGTTTCATAAATTCCCTTTAGTTGAAAACTCTGGGAACATGAAGAGTTGCGCCTGCATCCTCCTGATGATGAAAGCAGAGAAATGTCTCTGTTGGCTAAATTGCAGTGTATTGTTAAGCCATGTATTATTGTAAATATACAACTTCCCACTACTGGGAATTCTGACTCACCAAATTCTGAGCCTCAGTGATGAAGACAATCAAGGAGACGAGGACTGTTTGGGATGTGAAAATGTTTATTAAATCTCTCCGTTGCTTTATGGCAGTGAAGGAAGGCTGGAAATTGGTCTGTGCAGTCACGAGTTTCCAGGAATGGGCAGCAATTTTGATAGCTCCCATTGCTCGTATTTTCTTTTCCTGTGGAATATTTTATTTGCTTGTCTTTATAGCCAGATGCAAGACCTGCTTCTTTCCTGCCAATCTCTCAGTTTTTTATCTCTGAAACATAAACCCATGAGGTTTTAATGTGGGAGAACCTCCTGTAAATGTAGAAGTGAAGTCCTCAGCAGACCTGGGCACAGCAGTGCTGGGTGTGCAGTGTTGAACTGACTGGCACACGTGGTTGGGGGCTTCGGTGCAGCTCAGGCATGAGAAATACTATTCCTGGGTACACTGTGAAATTGTTGGGGAAGTTGGAGGAGGAAGGAATGGACATCACCTGATAGGAGGAAATGTGAGGCTTAGTTCAGCTGTGGGCATGAGTTCCTCTGATTGTGAGTACCTTGGGCTTTTCTTTCTATTACCTTGCAGTCCATCTTTGGCACTTGGGCTGGCCCTTTGGCTCCTTTAAAGAAAAGATTCACGTGGCAGACACATCCACATTGGAGTGTAGCAGCCTTTTGTTTGGCGTTGAGACTCTGTACCTAAGTGGCCACATTTGTCAGCACAACCAGCCTCTGCCTTGGGAACAGACTGCCTGAGTGAAGTGATGGTTCACCCTGTGATCCAGCTCCTCCCATTGATGCCTCCTAGAAATTCCATTTCCTTTGTTTTCCTTCTCTGCATGATCAGCTCAAGCTAAATATTTCCTTCTCCCTCACAGCAGTTCTGGAAAATCAGGGAGGATGTGACCTTAGATCACTCATTCTGTGGAGCAGCACCATTCCTCTGTTGCCTTGCAAAACAATCACTCTTATCTTAATTATCTGGGATGTCTCATAGCAGTGCCCATGGCTATTTCAGGCATTAAGTTGTTTTCCATGTAAACCAGATTGTCTCATGCTGTACCTCCCAAGTGTCAACTTGGAAACTTTTTACTCACTCAAGCTTGTTTAAGCAGTTTGCTGAAGCAGAACATTGTCCCAGCAATGAAAATAGGGGGGAAATGAAGAAGGCAGTGGGTCATGGCTAAAGGGTGATGGTGGGAAAGATTAACCTGTCACTGGGGAGCTGTGAAAAGAATGGGGTTATGGCAGGACTGGGAGTTTCCAGCAGCACTGAGATTCTTGACAACATGTATGTCACATCAGTCACAATTCAAAATTGATGGAGTGTAAAGTTGCCTGGGGAATTTAATAAAGAGAAGAAGTAATGTGAATGAATGTATAAAACACCCTAACCTTAATGTTCCTCAGTCCTTGCTCTTCCATTTCCACTGAGGCTTCTTTGTTTTTCCCTCCTTCTGCATGTTCTTTTTTTTCTCTGGGGAAAAAGAAGTCATGATCAAGCTCTCTGTGGTGGTTTCCTAGGGCAGAGCACAGACACCCTTCCTAGTGCCTGGCTTGCATTTGCCAGAGCAGCATCCCCAATTTGCTTTTTTCCAGGTTCTCACCACTCTGCTGTGCACTCTCAGCCTTTCCTGACTGCTGTGCCCTGTCTGAACTGAGTGCTGAGCTGCCACAAGGGCCAGAGACCTGCACTCAGAAACCCCTGTGGTGCTGAACTGCATGGTTCTGTTGTGTTTTGGGCAGGACACAGAGAGGTATTGGCTTGATTCATTAGTGAAATCAGGGCTGTAGCTTGCCACTGCAAATGCCGAAGGCCACAAGGGGAGTGGAGGAAGCAGCAAACAGACAGAGTGGTTGGTTTGTATTTTCCTGTTCAGCAGGAGCTTTTGGTGGGGACTGTGCAAACAAGCCCATGTGATACAGTCTGGGAGGGTTTTAGCAGGTCTGTCCTGTGGAAACAGGGCATGGAAACAACACAGTGGCTCTGTTTCAATGGAGATGGGGCAGATCACTAAAACCAAGCAACTCCTTGGAATAACTGTGTAGAGGAGCAGTAAATTCCACTGTCAAATGCAGAGGCAGCAATTGCACAGTGCCTCCCCTGCTCAAGCTGGCACAGCTTGCTCAGAGCTGCCTCCCTTTGCCATGCTGGCCATGGATTGCATTCTTCTGTTCGTTGTTCCTTCTTTCAGGTCATTGATCTCCAAATCAGGCCAGAAGACAGCATGACCCCATTTGTCTCCTGTGCTGGAGCATCACTCTTGCTAACTCATTGTCCTCAGTGTGCTCTCCCTGCCTGCTCCAGCTGTCCTTTCCCTCTGTTGCTCTTGCTGGCCTGAGAAGGTCAGGCATCAGTTGGGATCAGGACTAAAGCCTGATTGAAGTCTCAGTGACAGTTCTTGGTTTCCTGTTGACTCTGCTACGTCCTACTGTGACTTATCAAACTGTTAGACCTGATCTTCCTGTCTCACTCAGTGTTGCTGAGAGTTTATTCAAGCTTTGCTCTTCTAATAGTTTCCATCATTTTGCTTTGTTATTTAAAAAGCACCTTGGAGGAGTTTGGTTTTTTTTTTCCTTAATTGCTGTTGTTATTGCCAGTGATTTATGCAGGGTTGGCTGGGTCATCCAGCCCTGGTGCCTGTTCTCCCTGGCTGTCCCCATTCAGTAGAAGGCATTCTCCAGCAGGAGTCAAACAGTAGGAGGGAATGCAGGGGTCCTGCCAGCTCTGCAGCGGAGTTCAGAAACAAGGGAGCAAGAGGCAGCAGCAAGTACATGGAGGTTTACTCGCAGTCCTGGCTCAGTCCCAGCAGTTACCCAGCAAGGAAAAGTCTCTGGGAGCTCTCAGCTCCAGGAAGGAGAAATCTTTGCAAGTTCTCAGCTCTGGCACTCTGCTTCTGCTTGCTCTTTGCAGCAGTGTGAAAGTCACTCTTGTTACAGAGCAGGATGGTGTTTCACTCAAATTTTTTAACAGCTATTTACAGGCTTTTGTTTTGTGCAGTGGTGGGAATTCCCTGGTCGTTACTCAGACATACCCAGTAATACCTGTTAGCTTAAATAAACGGTAACTGGATTCTGCTGGACTCTTCCTTTAAAGTTTTTGGCAAATATTCAAACCCTCTTTCCCCTTTTGTCTTAAGCTGTCTCTCCCTGCTATAAATAATACACTCAGTGACTCCATTCTAAAAGTGTATGGAAAACTGATTCCCAGCAAGAGGATTGGCTGTGACTGTGTCCATCAGCAGGGCCATTTTGGCAGCTTAGCCAGATGACTCTTTAGAGCTGGAGATGAAGCTTTCAGGAATACTTAGCATGGTTGCTCCTCATAGGAAACCAGACACTTCAGAAATGGTTTCCTCTTGATTCTGGGAAAGAATGCAGTTGTTGAAAGAAACCAAACTTCCAGTGCGGAAGTTCAGGGTAGAACAGCCCAGAAACTGGCCAGCTTGTAGGGCCCTCGGCCAGCCCCGCAGGCGGGGGCGGGTCTGTTCTGCCGGAGTTAAAAGCGAGCCCCCTTGGCGAGCAGCCCTGCGTTCGGGGTCACTGAGGCACTGAAGCCAAGTACTGCTGCCCACTGGCCTTCTGGACCTTTGCACAGTCCCAAAATGTGGGAGCTGCAGGTTACTGACTATTCCTTACAAGGGCTCTTCAGGAATTTCTGCCGGCATTGCACCTATAGGAGCCGGGTTGATTCGACAGGGAAGCACGTGTGTGCCAACAGCATCCCGCTGTGGGCTCATGTCCGTAACAGAGTGCGCAGGGATAAGGTTGGCCTCGCTTGTTCTGTTGCTGCTTGGGGTCTCTGCAGTGGGAGAAAGCAGGGAGAAACTTCCCTCTCTGCTGCTTGTCTTTCTTTGGGGAGTGAGGAGGGGCATGGGGGGCTTGTCTCTGTAGCTGTCAGCTGTCTGTTGATGATCTGAGTGTGACCATAACTGTGTCTTAAGCTCCCCCAGAATTTCCTGCAGCTGCTATTGTTCCAGCATTTCCCTCCCCTGCCAGAGCTCTCTGGCCCTGCACGGGGCTCGGTGAGAGGGGGGAGCTGTGCTGCAAAGCAGCTCTGGTTATGACTATTTGTTTGCTGACAGCAGCAAACTCAAAACAGAGTTTGCTGCAGGTGGTGCCTGCTCCGAGTTTTGCTGTGCTTTTGTGTTCAAGAGCTAAGTGTTATAAAGCTGTCTCAGGAGGCACTGAATTCTCACTTTGGCTGGTTCCAATGGCTGATCAAGCCCCCAAGAAGACAGCTCTTCCTCTCTCTTGCCAGTCTCCCTGGAGCTGAGTGCCACCCCTCAAGTGTTTAGATGTGTTTGGGCTCTCCCAGGCAGTAATGGAATTGCTGGGTGATGTTTTAGCACTTGAGTCAGCTGCTCCCCAGCCTCACAACTGTCGATTCAAGAAATCAAGCAAAGCTGAAAATGAGAGATTGTAACTTGCTATTGTTTAATGAGTTATTGCAGTAGCAGGGCCTGGTGTTCTTCCTGCCTCTCTGCTCAAATAGAAATGAAAAGGAAGAGACTGGTTGAAGGAGGACAACTTTCCATGATTTCTCAGCCAATTCAAACACTGATTGTGCTCCCTGAGGTTGCCTTTATTGTTGAGCAGATACTGCTCACATGTTGCTGGATTTTCATGTGTATGAGCCCTCATCAGCCCTGTTTAGAGAACTGCACAATATCCAAAACCTGGTTTCTCTGAAACCAGGGAAATCTTGGAGTGTGGGTTTTGCTATGGAAAGGAAATAACAAGGTAAAAGTGACAGTGCTCTGCTCACTTGCAGATGCCTTCCAGACTAGCTGTTTTCTCTGAAGTGTCTTCCTAGCTCATGGGTAACTTCTCTTTTCCAGCTGGACCCACAGGCACTGCAGGACAAAGATTGGCAGCGCACAGTCATCTCACTGAATGGGGTAAGTGTGGCAAACAGAAATTAGCTCTGCTTTTGTATCTCCTGTGGGCTTCAGTTCTTTGCTCTTCATTGCAGCACGGAAAAAAAAAAAAAAAGAAAAGAAAATGTTTAAAAAGTAACAGCTGATCTCTTTGGTTCAGGTGGAAGTGAAGCTGTCAGTGAAGTTCACCAGTCGGGAGTTCAGCCTGAAAAGGATGCCGTCCCGCAAGCAGACGGGCGTGTTTGGGGTCAAGATTGCTATTGTCACCAAGTGAGCTGATGGGTCATGTTTCTGACAGTTGTGTTTTAGAAGACAGCTGGCCAGTGGGGTACACCTGCCTGTGTCCTCCTGAGAGATTTGGCAGTCCAGTCTGCTCCACTAGTCTAGGAGTGTAGATGTGGCTGCAGACAGGAGATGATTTACAGTCTCCGAGCTTCATTTTTTGTGGAGATAAAAACCAATGTGCACACAGGCTGTTTACTATCAATCCTCTGAATTCCGGAAATCCTCCTTGCCCTTGCCTTCTCTTTAGTTAGCTGATATGGTCACAAATTTCCAAAGCCACTGAACAGTGATGTTTCCTTTCCATAACCAAAAATGTTCAAGGTCTTTGGATCCCATTGTATTATTTTAACCCCTGATCTTTTGTCATGAATCTTTTGCCAGCAGAAACCTGTTTGTTCTGTTGTATGGTTTGGGAAGTGTGGTATTTCCTCCCCATGGAATTGCATCAGTTTGAAAGCAACAGAATTACTGAGTATCCGAGGACTGTTTGGGAATGCTCTGATTACCTCAGCAGAGTCACGGGCTCTAGGGGCACTGGTAGCTGGCCAGGAGCTCAAGTGCTCAGGGAAGCTGCAGAACAGCCAAAGCCAGGCTGAGACAGTCAGAAAACCCTCTCCAGTTTTAAAAGGAGTTTTTCAGCTCAGTCATGACTGCCTGCTCAGACATCCTACCACTCCATTTTCCAGAAGAGGTTTGCACAGGGAAATGTTGGGGTGCTTGTAGCCATCCTGGCTGGCTGGGGAACAGGCACTGAGGGCCTGGGCTGAACTGAACTCTTCTGTCTGGCTTTCTTCAGGAGAGAGAGGTCGAAGGTCCCATACATCGTACGGCAGTGTGTGGAGGAGATTGAGCGGCGGGGGATGGAGGAGGTGGGGATCTACCGCGTCTCTGGGGTTGCAACCGACATCCAGGCTTTGAAAGCTGCCTTTGATGTCAGTAAGTATTTGTGTCTGATTTTTTCTTTGCTCTGTGAGAACCTGCCTGAGCTCCCTGTCAGGTGGCTGTGCTATTTTTAATCTTCTGTTTCCCAAGGAGCATTAAGAAGTAGAGATTCTCACTCAAGGAAAATAATTTTAACCCTGGCTGCATATTTTATTAATATTCTTCAGCTACTGATACAACTGAAGGCATACAACAGAATAGATCCTTGTACCAAATCGTGCTTTTTTTTCTTCGCGTGACATGATGGATTTACGTGCCTTGCCAAATCTTTGTAAATGGCAGACACCTTTCTTGGGGGAAACATCACCAATCAGAAGTCATAATTTCTTCACTGTTGTGAGTTGTCCAAATTAATAGAAGTCCTTAAAATAAAGAATGTTTTGTGGAAGCCGGTGTTCCTTAGAACTAGAAAGGGTATTTATGAAACTGGGGTTGGGTGGTCAGGGCTTCTCTCCCTAACTTCATCTGGACTGATGTGCACAGGCTCAGAAAATCAGACCACTTTGAGCAACCTTTGCAAAGCTCTTTGATCTTGAGCAGAAAAAGGCTCCTTACTGGTGCTGCATTTAAAAGTGTGGCCTGTATGTCCCAAAAGTCACCTGAGATCAGGCAGGTAAAACGTCTCCAAATTGCTGAGATACAATAAGTGATTTCTACCCTATTTCCAGCTTCCACGTGATGGTCCAAGAACTGTTCAAGCCACATAAGGCCTGTGCCAGATGCCCAAATTCACCCTCCCTGCACTTTTCCTTCATTTTTTTAGAGAAATTTCCTTCTTGTGTTTTTTTTTCAGTCACCCTAAGCTATCAAAAACCACTGATGAATCGCTGCTAGTGCAAGTGAGGGTCTTTCACAGTTTGAAAAGCATTTTTTTTCATTTTTGTTAAATGCTGGTTTACACAGTTATGAAACCAGTGCTGATTGGTGTTTAGCTTAGGGAGAGGGGCTGGTTTTGTTGTTCTTAATAGTAAAAAAAATGAAACATAAGCCCTGAATTGCCTGTGTACTTTAGCTGCCCTCAGTGGTAAGTTGAGAATCTCAGAATCTCTTATTCTAAGATGTGAGGCAGGGAGTTGGAATAACAACTGCTGTCAGTAATAAAAGTTGAAATACGCATAAATATGGTCAAGTGGGGCTTGTTCAGATCCGGCCAGGGTCACTGGCACAGCACAGCTAGCCCTGGGAGGGTGAGGTTCCCTGGTTTGATGTAAAGCAATGAAGTGTTTGCAGTCATTTGTGCAGCGCTCCTCAGCTGGAAGGTTGCTCATTTGATCTGGAGAAATGTAAACAGGAAAACTCCCAGCTATTTGGGCAGAGACAGAAGATAAACAGACCTGAAGCAAGGAAAGGAAGGAATGCAAGGCCAGCAGCTCCTTTACCTTGCCTCTGCTCTCCCCTCTTTCAGATAACAAGGATGTGTCAGTGATGATGAGTGAGATGGACGTTAATGCCATTGCGGGCACCCTCAAACTGTACTTCCGAGAGCTGCCGGAACCCCTCTTCACAGATGAGCTGTACCCCAACTTTGCTGAAGGCATCGGTAGGTGCAGCACAAGGAACCCTTGATAATGGAAACTCTTCCATAGGAGGCTGCTTTTAAAGCAACATAAAACCCATATTTATAGTGTTGGACAGAAGCCTGGAACAAGATGTGAGGGGAGTAGACTGGAGCTCAGAACGGAGCTTTGGAATGATGTCGCCTTGCCACACGGTGGAATATGGCCACTTGCCATGCTGCCTCTGCAAGCTGCAGAAGCCCAGGTTTCTGAAGGATAGGGTCAAGACAGAATGCCAGCCTACCTGCTGGGACTATGCACACTGACTACACGGGCAGGCTTCAGGGAAGCCCCCTTTGGAGGGGAGGCAGATATATACCTCATCTTATCTTGATGCAGAGAAAAACATCAATGATTGAAAGTCTCAAAGCACTTGAACTGCTTGAGAGAAAAGGATTCTTAATGCATTTGTGAAATAAAGGAACAAGATACTATGGGGTATTAATGTGCAACTCCGACCTTCCAGCTTCTGATGATGTAATCACAGTCCTTTTGGGACCATCTGTATTGGCTGTTCTGGGACAAGGCTCAGTCAGATTCACGCTTTCTGCCTGTGGTGATGTTTTGTTCTCTGTCTTGTAGCACTTTCAGATCCTGTTGCAAAGGAGAGCTGTATGTTGAATCTGTTGCTGTCACTACCGGAACCCAACCTTGTGACATTCCTTTTCCTTCTGGACCATTTAAAAAGGTAATATGTGGTTCCTTGAGAAATGCATTTAATGTGTAAAGCATCGCTATTTTGAAAAGTGGAGCCTTTTCTTTAAATACCTGCTGAATCACAGAAATTAAGAAGTATTTGCTGATCTACTGTGAATGCTCATCAGATGGTTATTGTCTTATACTCACTTAGTGAGGCAGTAAATCCTGAATTCCATTCCCACTCATACTGAAAAATGATTAGAGCTGGAGGAAAGGAGTAACAAAAGAGGCAGGGCTTATCTATCGCAAATACAAATTCCTGCTGCAATGTCACTGAGACTGCACCTCCATCTGGAAAAACAGACCAGGAAAGGTTTTTGTATAAACCATGGAGCTTTGGCCATTTTTAAGATCGAGAGAGCCCTGTCTCAACAGGTATCTGAAATCCAGTATGATCTATTTTTAAAATTCCAGCACTTTGCCTAACTGCAGTTGTCAGTTCCTTTTTTAGTCAAGTCTTTCTGATTTTGTCTATGTCTTTGTAATATGGTTGTAACTGGGAAGAAGTATTTCCATGCATTTGGCATTAATGCAATAAGCTGGCTTAATGCTTGCCCAATGTGTTGATTTGCGTATGTTGTACATACCAGAGAGTGTCCCCGGAGACATGAAAGATCATCTTGTGATTGAGATTCTGGATTAAAATCCAGGAAATCTGGGCTTTACTTCTGTTTCTGCCACAGACTTTTCTGCCCTTGGGAAAATTTTTTAAACTTTGTGCCTCAGTTTCTCATTTATAAAACTCAGATATTTATAAAGGTCTGCCTTGTGAATTGTTTCTTCTCCCAGGGTTGCTGAGAGGGAAAGCGTGAACAAGATGTCCCTGCATAATCTTGCCACTGTCTTTGGACCAACACTGCTCAGACCTTCAGAGAAGGACAGTAAAATCCCTGCTAACCCAACCCAGCCCATCACAATGACTGACAGCTGGTCACTAGAAGTCATGTCCCAGGTAAATTCCTGAATGTGCTATTGCATCTTGTGAAGACACTTTCTGGGAAAGCGCAGTCCTGTGGCAGGCCTGGCTCAGCCATCCCACTAGGTTTTCCTGGTAGTTATTTTGATAAACATAAAACAACTTTAGCCCTCACACAGATGTTTTAGACTGTCTGTAGCACAGTGTTCCTTTGGGCAGGTCAGTTTACATGTGTGCAAATACAGCTTTTCATGAAGGAATGTCTCTGTGTGTCCATCCTGTGTTTGTTTGTGCACGGGAAGTTTTTGGGAAGCTGTGTCCCAGCACCATGCTGCTGGCCCGGGGTAAAAGAATTGGCAGTGTTTCCACAATGCTCCTCAGCATTTAAACCACCTTCACTGATGCACAACAAAATTCTTTGGCCACTGCTGCCTTTGAAGGCAGTGCAGAGGATTGGAGCACAGAGCCTTTGTCACTGGGTCAGACTGGTTTGTACGTTCTCTGTTGAGTAATGGCAAATTCTAGATTTAATTTTTTCAGTGCTGGAACACCAGCACCATTGTTCCACCTGGAATCTAAAAAGAGTGTCTCTGAAGCACTGCAACTTTTCTATTTCTACTGCTGTTTTACAGTGTATTAAATACCCAGCTGCTGGATGTTCCCTGAGAGAGCTGTTTCACCAGCTCTCACACAGCCAGGATAAGAATGAGTTTTTATAGGGCTTTAGTATTACCCTGTAGTTTCTCTTTCCAGGTTCAAGTTCTCCTGTACTTCCTGCAGCTAGAGACTATCCCTACCCCAGACAGCAAGAGGCAAAGCATTCTCTTTTCCACAGAGGTGTAGGTACCTGTGGTACCAACAGGACACAAACTGCTTTTGGCATAACTGTCACCCCTGGGAAAAAGATAACTGGTGTTTCCTCGGACTGGCCTGTTCCTGGGCTGGGGAATTCCAGCTTTCAGAGCTTCTGCTGTTTGTTAACCAGAGACAAGCTGGAGAGAACAGAGAAAAACCTCTTCTTGTGCTGGTAGAACCAGAACTAACCGGAGATGGAGCTGTGTGGAATCTCCACTAGAAGGAGCAATAGACACTTGGACAAATGCACACGGAGTGTGGTAATTATTCTTGTTGGGAATGTGACAGAAGGTATTCCTCATTTTATGGATTTAATTTATCATAAAGAAACTTCAAGATTTCTACTGGACCACTTGATAGAATGCCCCTTTTTGGGTGAGGGGGTGTTAAAGGATATATCACAACTGTCTTTAATAACTGCTGTTTTTCAAGTACTGTTTTAGACTACAAAAATAGCATTGCTTTGCAAGAGGAAGGAGAAGAGAAGGGTCTGGGCTCTAAAATGCTCTCCACAGAAATTCAAGTCTTGATTTGAATATGGTTCTAAAGAAATCAAACAGTTTTATACAGCGAGAACTGTTGTCTGGTTGGGAGCTGGGTTTTTATTTGTATGGTTTTTTGGCTCACCCACCCCTTCCCATACAAAAGTTTGTACACCCCAGGGAAGGAGATGCCCTGCTCTTGCCTATGTTGCACTTCTGATGGATTTTGTTGGGTTGAGACAGACTCAATGAAATTAAATAAATACAGCAAACTAACAAGAGGCAGGAAGGATAACAGTCAGTGATTCTGTTGTTTGTCTGCTTATAAAAGCAGGGGCAGTATTATCCAGGAAGGATTGCTAAATTCCTTAGACCCCGCCAAACTTAATGAAAATTAATGGGGAAGACTGTAAATTCCCAACACTCCAAAGAAAATACGTTATCTCTGCAAAAGTAATTGAAGAATTTGTGGATTTTAAAAAACAAAAATCAATGGCTCTCAGTTTGGCTGGCTGCTTACTCCAGACTTTGATCAGAACATTTTTTTTTGATACTTGAATTTTTGGAGGCTTTGTACATTGTTTCTACAAGAGTCTTTTTCTGATAGATATAAACACTCTGAAAAAATGCCAGAATGTACTTTATGGACAATCTAGCAAGTAGCATGCATTGTGATTCTCCAGAAATTCCAACTGTTTTGAATAAGAGCAGTGGAGAAATATCTGTGGAACTCCATCTAGCAGTACAAAAAGTCTGGCCAAACACCAGTTTTGTATTTCCCTCCCTAAATCAGTTGAAGCTACAGGGATGAAAAGGGCATCAGTATTTGTCCAGGGAATTGAAACTGCAGAATCTAATTGCTGGTATCCAGAGCCCAGATCCTGGCTCTGAAGCACTTGTGCCAAACATCCTGTGGGTGGGAGCGATGCCATTTTCCTAAAACTATTCCAGCCCCCGCTACTCCTACCTAGCTATGCAGCATCCATTTAGTGGCACCTGTCCATCATCATCCTGGTGAAAAGTTCAGCTGGAAGACAAGGGAAGGAATCGGCACAAAAAGGGGAGGGAGGGACAGATTTTGAAAAGTTGGTAGGGTCAGGCTGTCAACATCATTTGCAGGGAAATATGACACAGAAAGCGACCCCTCTTTGTGCTGAATTGCACATTTTCTGATGGGTGATCTACAAACTCATTAAAAAAAAATTGCAAAGGAGTGTTTCAAGCAAATAGAAAAAAATTAAAGGGAAATGATTTAGTAGTCACTGTAATTCTGACTGCTGCAGAATATTAGAAATTATTGTACTGTGAAGTTGCAAAATCAGAAAGGAAAAAATATAAATTGAAATTTTGTGAGTATATCAATATTTTGCATGCTTTGTAAGGATTCTTATAGGAATTTAATTTTTGTTTGTATCCTTCCCTCCTTAGGTCTGGGAGCAAACCTCTTTGTAATGTAATGTACAACTAGAAATTCCTTCTCTCTTGTATGTATTTCCACGACATTCCAACTTCTGAACCCGCATAAAAGAAAAAAATGTCTGTAGTAGGAAGTGCTTTTTGGGGGAGGGAGGGAATGAAGGCAAGGAAGCTTGAAGGCTTAAGATTTTTGATTTTTTTAATTTTTATTTTCATTTTTTGCCTGTTTGAAGGTAAAAATTAGTCACAATCCTGAAAAACATTCACTTGAGCCATGTCGTGCAGAGCAGTAAAGCATTCTCTGGGTTTGTTTCTCTGTATTTGTTCTCCCTTTTCCCTAGCAGCTCTACAGCAATCCTTGCACTCCTGCCATCTCCCACTCCAGGGAGATGGACCTGAGGCAGGAGCACTGCTGATGACTCCATGGAAAAGGGAAAAAACCCAAGCTTCACCTAGTGCTGGGTGATGGCCTGTTCCTTTGGTGTTTGGAATCTGTGGCTGCTCCTTGCAGGTTGAAACTGGAAAGCAATACCATGATGACTGTGCCAATTTACTTTTGCCCAACTTTTTAATTTTTATTTATATAGGAAGTTAATTTTAATATTAAATTACTATAGTATGTAACCATGAGAAAATAGCTTTTGCTTTGGTTACTGTGACAGGTTGTTGCTGTCAGTCTCTCATTACAATGCTCAGTTCTAATGTAACATTATCTAACATGCAGGCATGTGGATCAGGGAAAAAAAGTTAATTTAACATAACCCGTTAATTATTTCTGTTAAGTATGAATATGTTTTCCCCAAAGCTGGTAATTTTGGGCTGGAAAAGATAGTGGATTGTATTGCTGATGATGAAATCATGGACTGATTTGAAATACGAGAATTGATTTCTTGAATTTCCTTTAATTTTGCAATTAAGTTTTTTTCAATAGTCTTATGTTTTCAGAAATGAAGTATTTCCAAAAAGCTTTTATGGTTTTTTTCCCTGGGATGTTGGTTGGGGGTTTTTGTTTGTTTGGAGGGTTTTTTGTGTTTTGGGTTTAATTTCTCCTTTTTTTTTTTTTTTAATAAGCCTTATTGTACTTAAACAAAAAGGGAAATGCAAAACTTGGCTTTAGAGAAGGCCTTCCGACTTCTCCTCATATACATTCCCTTGTGAGTTGTGTCAGAAAACTGAACTCTTTAATTTACTATGTTAAAAGGTACAATATAAACAACACAAGAGCAAACTAGCGAAAAGTTACCCATTATGTGTGCACTGGGAGATTTTGCTCCTTCAGTTTGTAATGTATTGGAGAGACTTTTCTACAAATGTCACTTTCAGGAACAGGATTCTTAAATGTTTAAATTTTCAGCTAAGGAAATTCAGGTGATTAGGATACTCTGTGTCTCTCCAGTTTAAAGAGGGGAATAAGCATCAGTGTCCGGGCATTTAGAAACTACCTTAAAATTCTTGTGGGTTTTTTAACACTGAATAGGTTTTTAAGAAAATTTTTAAAAGGTTAAGCAAATGAAGGGAAAAGTTTTCAAAGATGGTCAAGAAATAACAGTTACTAGATCAGAGTCAGCTTTGTGTTTGTTGTATGCTTTTATGGAAGAGAAGTGTCGGAAACCAAATTGAAATACATCCATTCAAATGCTGCTGGTGTTCTTTATTCTTGCACATTTTTAACAAGTTGAGGTAGTAGCTAAGCTATTTCAGGCTGTATTTTAATGCTGCTATTTTTCAGTGTATCAGCTAAGGGCAAAATCCAGCTGTGTGGTGCCTGTCCTTTCCGGTGCCCACTGCCCGCCTCGGCTCTGCCTTCATCGCACACACGCAGAATCGTCTGGCACCGCACGGAGCCACACAGCTCTTGTGGTGTTGGCCATGAGGTGGTGGAACCACAGAGGATATTTATGGGAGATGCAGGATTTTTACAGTTTGTTAGTTTTACCTGTTTAAAACTGTTTTATGGTTGTTCCTGTTAGTTTTCTATGAGTTTATTTAAACATGTGGACTGTTCTTTAAGGCAGACGTGGATCTCCAGATTAGTTTGTCACCTGTGTAACACTGGAAGGCATCACGATGTGTTCATTTACCTTAATGTGCCATTCTCTCAAGTGTGTATAAAATGTAAACTGACATGTAGTTTTAAAAATGTTTAAAGTCTGATGGCAAAAACCCAACTTCTCTGATTCCTCACTAGGTAATCCTTTTGTTTCAGGGCTTGATCACCTGCTGGGATAACTTTATGAGATGTGGCATTCTTCTTATGGAAATTTTAGTATAAAATGGGAAGTGTTATGAGAAAAAAACTGCCCATTTCTCTTTTTACTTTAATTCAAGATGACAGGGACTTGTAATAACAGACCAATACATTTATGCAGGAACTTGGGGGGGATTTGTTTCTGTTCTTGAAGAAGAAAAATCTGAAAGGGCAATCCCTAGTTACAATCAAATTAATCAAATTGTTGGAGATAGTCATTCGTTTATGCCCTCTTAAATTTCTACTCTGGGGATGTTGTTCTTTGTGGACTTTCCTAACATTGTCCTACTACTGTTAGTGAAAAATAAACATGGTACCATTCCCTTCCTTTAACACAGGGCTTGTGCAACTGAGATACTGGAGCCTTAGACTAGTATTAGCAATTCTCCATTCTGAAACAGGATGAAATAAATGTTCATATGTGTGTTCTATGAACTTTCTAATTGAAGAGAATTAAATTCGTGGATTGCCCTTAAAATCAACAGAAGCTGTAAAGGAAGCACTTATAGTAATAGACTGTTCCTTAACAATCTTTAGGGAATAAAACCAACAAAAATGGAAAAGGGAAATATAATTAGGAATTGTTCAGGTCACGTTGCCTGGGACTAGAATGAAGTTCTCATTTTGAGTTACAGAAGGTGGCTCATGCCCTAGATAACTGAGCAAAGGCTCTCTTGCCAGTAAATAAATATGAATATGGGAATGCCAGGAATTTAGCTGCAGCAGCCTCACAGTTCTCATGTGCTGCAACCCCTCTTTCTTGCTGCTGAACATTCACAGTTCAGTGCTAAGAAAGCAAAGCTTTTATCACTTGCTCTCTACCTTTTGCCCCCGAGGCAGCAGCTATAGTGCCTGTGTGTTAGCGTAGATGAACCACTACCACAAGGAAGTAAAAGCTCCTAGAACCACAAAGCTGGACTGTTTAAGCTAGAAGTCTGTTTTTAGACTGCAAGGATAAAATGCCACAACAGCTGTAATGACAAAATGGTTGGGGCAGTAGGACCAAAGCAAACCTGAGTGTATGTGTTGTCTTGATTCACCTCCTTCCGTGACCATATCATTAGATTTATGCCTCTCAGGTCAAGAAAATTCATAAATGCTCTTGTCAAGAATTAGAAAATTATTAAATTACCTAGTTTGCTTCCACTGTTGATTCTCTTCGTGTTACCATCTTACAGTGACATTGCTAGAGACCATTGCAAAACATGCAGAGGTTTTTACGCAATTCTTTTCCTGCTGCCATGTTTCACCTCACAATAAGACAGACCCCTCCTTTTCCAACAGAACCACTTCACATCATTCTGCATTGTAGCAACTACCACACCAAGAGGTTCAGTTTGTAGCAGAGCTACAGAGCAGAGTCCTGGAGATAATTAAAATACTTCCAGTCTTCTTGGGCAGAGTGGGACGCTGTGGGTACTGCTGTGGGGACACAGAGTGAGTACTACTGAAGTTCTAGGCTAATGCAGGGCTGTGTTGTGAGCTAAGTAAAATTCTGTTATTTACAGCCGTTCAAGCATATTTGGGAATTAATATGATTACAGAGTGCCCAAGCCTAGCAGAAGTGTTTGCTCTGCTGCTTTGTCTTAATCACAATCATGTTCAAATCCTCTTGTCAAAAATGGCTCACCAGAACAGAGAAAATTGTATTTTGCGCTAGAGTTTTTGCTTGTGTAACTGCTGTGGTCTTTTCCCCGGTGCTAGGATGTTCTGAGAATCTGAGACATTCTACAGATGAACTGTTTCTCTAATCTGTAGAATGATTTATACCACATGTCATTTTATATCCCTGTGGACATACAAAAGGGCAAGCTTGTGTACAAAACAGCTTCCTGCCTGGAAGGAGACTCCAGCAGCTTCCTGGAGATGCCCCAAGCGAGGGTCACAGCGGCTCCAGCCCACCAGTGAGCAAAGGCCTTGCTGCTGCTTGGGTGCTCCCATCTCCCCTGGAGCAGTTTGAGAGGCTCAGAAGGCAGTTGTGAGTTCCTTCTTACTGCACCCAACTGAGTGATCAAATGTTGATCTAGAGTAGCTCAAACTTCCTCTATTTCAGTCCCATTTTGGGAGAAACAGGGACTGTGCTAATTTGGGATTATACAAATAGCTGAAAACCAATCTGTATCTAAAACCTATTTAATATATAGTAGATGGTAATGTAAAAGCTGCCATAGCAATAGGTCACTTCTCCAGAAGAGCGTTTTCTACTCCCTGCCTTTTTACTGCTTCTCACAGCCTAAAAGAAATCTTGTCTTGGGTTTCACAATCACATACAAAACTTGCAGAATCCTGGATAAATCTTAGCTATGCAGGAACCAGTGTTTCAGGAGTACTAAAAGTGATTACCAAGGTAGCAAAAAGAGGGTAAGGAATTATTGTGTTGGGATAACTGAAAAGCATCACAATGAAACAGTGAATTTAAAAATTATCTCACATCAGGACACTGAAATGTTGTCCTTTCTGTGTCTGTCCAGAAAA
>VXAC01000847.1:466917-542961 GCA_013399225.1 Rhipidura dahli
CCAAAAAAACTTAGCCTTCTCTTGCCTATGTAAGTTGTGTAGTTTGTTCTTATCTCTAGTATTATAAGTGTTTATAATCCATGAAGAATTCCAAGGAGAGGAGTTAAGACTATTTATTTAAATATAAATACAATTAAATTATATAATTAGTCCTAAATTATCAGATGTAGAAGACAAACAACTTGTTACTGTTTGGATGATTTCGGGTTTCATCAAAGCTAATACTGTTGGCATTATTTTAAACACTACCATGTTAGGGAGTCAGTTTTTGACATTTTATCCTGCTGTTGCTAGTGCTTCAGTATCTCATAGTGCTCTGTTATGGGGAAAGAAAACTGAATCCTAATAGTTTAATACTGAAAGGTGTTGAAACCATACTGCTAAACTACTCCCAGTTTAGGCCCAAAGAGAAGGGGAAAGGGAAAAATCGTCATTCTGGATATTTTTTTTTAACTTTCTGAGAAAAGTGGTATGAAAAAGGGATCCAAAAACTGTATTTGGGGGAAAAATGTCTTAAGGCATTTGTAGCCTTTCTTTGTACACAATGTTAAATAAAATCTCCTGTATCTATGTTGTCAGGTTCTTTTGGTCTTATTTAAATAAAAGTGGGCCAACATTACTCTGAATGTGTGAATTGCATTGAGCTGAGTTTGCTGGGGGTCTAGAATTTAACACTGCTGTTTCAAAATAAAAGCTGTTTCTTGTTTTACAAGGTAAAAGCTATATCACCTAAAACCTAGAGGTTACTACAGAGAACTAAACTAAAGCAACTTTAATGTGTGGAATAGTTTACACAGAAGGTAGAGAAATAGCTAAGCAACCTAGTCCATGTTCAGATCCGTATGAATCCTTTTGTCGGAGCTCTGCTTCAAAACCCAACCCATCTCAGACTTTGTCAATTTTACATTTGTGTGCAGAGCACTTGAACTGTGGTCAGTATTTGGTAAGAAATCATCTCTGGCCTCCAGTTCTTCAAACTCTGCATGAAATTAGTGGGATTTTGTAGGAATCAGTGTGGAAACTGAATCAGTTATTTAAATCAAGTTAACATGGTGCTTTATTTAAATCTTGTTTAAATTATTAATGTTATTAAAGTACATTTCTGTTTGAATATAGTCCAATTTAATATAATTTATAAACCTTTCTACAATAAAAAGATACCTGCTTGAAAGCTCTCTAGCCGATTTCCTTACGTGTGGATCACAAAGATTACAGGACTCCATTGCAAAGGTGGAAGTAGATAAAATGTAACTAACTGACTGCAGTGTTTAAAACTACGCTAAATATCATACTTACCCCTGAACTGGGCAAAGAAGGGGAGACTCAATTACTAATACTTCTGACCAGTGGTGTGTCTGTATAATATAAAATAGTTTTCCAATAGCTTCAATGTGGAATTCTTTTGCTAAATGGTTCTCCCTCTCCCAGAAAGCGAACCCTCAAAGTTCAGCCACATGGAACAGCAGCCCCTGGATGAGCCTGGATGGGATCGTGTCCTGCACCAGGCACTCTGCACCTGTGCACAACCACGCTCCTACTGTGTCCAGCTCTCTGCTGACTGCCAGCCTGGAGCTTCATAGCCACTCCTGCTTTTCCCTGACTGAAGGCCCCAGGTGAGCAGAGCTGCCCCAGACTTGAGGTGAGCTGTGGCGTGCAGGCCTGTGCAAAGCAGCCAGCACACACCTGCGGCACCTGGAACGAGAGAGAGTGAACGAAACCTAAGGCTGGAGCAGGATGAGAAAGAACATGAATATAATAACCGTGGATGTTGTGTGCAAATTGCTCCCCCTGAGCAGGTGTCTTCCCATTTTCCAGACAGCCCTGAGGCTCGGACAGGCTGCCCTGGGACAGCAGCTCCTCTAAGGCCCATGGGATACAGCTGTCAGTGTGAGGCAGGATCAGCCATCCTTGCCTGACTCTGGAGAGACATTTGTCTGCTCTTTGTTAGAAGCCTCCAGTTACGGAGATTCTGTAATGCTCTGGGGCAATCTAACCCAGAATGTAACCACAATCAGAAGGCTTTCCTAGCAGACAGCGGAACCACTCGCACACATTACAGCACATAATACTGCAATTTTACTCAGTTTTTTCAATGACCTCTTAAATTCCAGAACCAAGATCCAAGGCATACGCACTGTCAGCTAGCAGCTTATTCATTAATTCACTGAGCTGAGTGGACTACTTCCTGCTGCAAAACAGAAAGCTGAGCCCTTTGTGGGCTGCTGTGAGAAATACATTGTACAAAACAAATGCAGTCATTTTTCACATCCTTAATAGAGAAGTAGTACCACTGAAGTGCCATTTTTTAGCTGATAACTTAAAAATCAGTTCAAAGGTAGAAACACAGGACAACATTTTGCTGAAGGTATCATGGATAAGAAAATCTAGCAGAACGACACTGGTCATATTGTAAGAAAATAAACATCAGCATTACTACTTAAGTATAAAGGAGCATTTCACTGTCAAACAAGTACACCATGTCTGTGCAGCCTCGTGCCAGGGGAATCCCCACCAGGTAGGAACAGGCAGAGTGACAGAGAAATCGACAGGGAAGGACATCTCAGTGAAATGACTGACTTTGTAAGCCACATAAACAGAAAAATTTTCCCACCATGTAAATCAAACTACGTTGCAACATCTGGCAGCATAGATGCTATCAGTTTTAAAGGCAATTCTGACGTAATAGAGATGTCATTTACTTTAATTTATAATATTAAAAATTTAACTTCACCAAAGATAATGAGGGGACTGTAAATCATACTTGCCCTACCAGTCTGCAGCCTACAAATTCCATATTCCTGTGAATTCTATTCCTCTGAATTCGGAAGGAATTCAAGGGAGAACGTGCAACTCACACTGAAACATTTCTTTTGCTAAAACAGCTGACTTGCGGTTGGGAGAGAAGCTTTAACCTAAATAGAGGGGAAACTTTTACAGGGATGTGTCAAATCAGCACATTTTCTTCATTACTGTGTTCATAGCACTTCCCAGCCAGTGCCTGCAAACACGAACTCTGCTATACCTCCCACCAATGCACCCACGCTGCAATTTGGGTTTATTAACTTCAGTTGCTGGTTGTTCGTGACAAGTCAAACACCCTGCACAGTGATGGGCTACAAAGCTGAGCTTAGTTTAGTGCGTTTGAAGGCAGCTCAGACTCTGAAAGCTTGTGTACACGTAAGTTCTTGTAACCTAAGAAGACAAAGCTATTTCCTACCACAACGTGCTGGTTTTGGCAGGGGTAGAGTTAATTTTCTTCAAGGTGGCTAGTACAGGATATGTTTTGGGTTTGTGCTGAACACTGAAGAAAATTCTAGCCCATTTAAGCCACGAAACACATTTAAACATCTCACTCGAATGAAAAGCTGCAATTATAGATCTGGACAGTACGGCACAGGTTTAGAAGATCCACAGCCCCCTCCCTCACACTTCCGTTGCCTGCCCTGTGCATGCTTGGTGCCAGAGCTTAAAATATGCATGTTTATTCCCCCACTCAAAAACCCCCACAAAATAATTGATTTTTTCAACAGCTCTGGGCCGGGCTCTTGCCGCCCTCCCGCCCTCAGACGGGCAACGAAGCTGGGGAAGGGTCTGGAGCACAAGTGTGGTGAGGAGCGGCTGAGGGAGCTGGAGGGGNGCTCCGGCAGGGCCTGTGTCCCGCGCCACGGCCGCAGCGCCTCACGGCCGCGGGGAGCCCCGGGCTCGGCCCCTCTTCACCGCAGCCCCTCGAGGGGCCGTGCTGTCACCCCGCGGCGGTGACACCGGCCAGCCCCCTCCTTGGGTTCCCTCCGGCACCCTCCGCCCGCCCTGCCGCGTCCTCCCTGTCACCCATCTCGCGATGACCCTGCGGGAGCGCCGCGGGGCGCGGGGCAGGCGTTGAGGGAACGGAGCGTCCGCCGGTCCCGGCTGGCGGGGAGGCGCAGGGTGACCCGCGTNGTCTCTCCACAACACCCTGACAGGAGCGTGCAGCCGTGAGGGGTCGGGGTCAGCTCCCAAGGAACAGGGACAGGATAAAAGGAAAGGACCTCAAGCTGTGCCAGCGGAGATTCAGGTTGGACATGAGGAGTAATTTCTCCACAGAACGGGTGACCAGACATCGGAACGGGCTGCCCAGAGAGGTGATGGAGCCACCGTGCCGGAAGGTGTTCAAGGAAAGACTGGACGTGGCGCTCAGTTCACTGCCATGTTCTAGACGACACGTTGGTGTAGCGTTACAGACTGGCCTCGACCATCTCAGAATTCCTTTCCCACCGAACTGATTCCGGTCCGCCGCGATTCGGCGATTCAGTCGCGGAGCGACCCCGCCCTGAGGGAGGGGCCGCAGCGCGCACGCNCCGCGTTTGCATCCCGCGGTGGAATCATTCGCATCACGCTGCTGGCTGGTGTCTGTGAGAGGGATGGTGGGTGCGTGTGGAGCTCTCTGAGGAGAAACAGGGAGTGCCCGCGTTCAGCACCTTTCTAGCTGGGTTTTGGTGTGTTTGGGAGCACCTTTGTCTGGTTTCTAGTCTCATGCTTTTCTGGAGCGCGGGTTTTTTTTAATAGCTGAAAGAACCTCTAAGTTCCAGTTTTGTGCCTGCTGTCTGCCAGCCTGTGCCTCACAGTATTTCAGCTTCCAAGTCTGTCACGACCTGCTATTACCAGTGATGTAGGAAGGCAAGTTCCTATAGCTGGGCCAAAACCAGTCACCAGCCTGTTCTTGGAGGTTCTGTACGCCGTGTCCTCAGAGAGAAAAACAGTGCAGTGCTGATGCTCAGCGAACTGTACCCTTCTCTCCTCAACAGCATCTCACTGTCTGTGATTGCATGAAGTGTCTGTCTGTGCTGGGATCTGGAAAACACAGCTCTCTTGTAGCAGAAAATGTGTCATGTAAGTGGTTCTGCTGGGTGAAAAAAGCTCTAAGTCATGAGTCCTGTTGAAGGTCATAGTCTCTGCAAGCTCTGCTCACCCCAAAAGCAAATATAAACCTTCTGGAGCTGCTTCCTGCTTCATTAATGGTGTGGACTTTGGCTGCTGAAAGATAGGCATATTAAAGCCAGTGGCTGCTTTTTATGCTGTGGATCACAATGTAGTGCTGCAGTAGCTCCGAAGTATAGTTTCTTCTCCATCTCCAACCTAGTTGAGTGTTGTTAGGTAGTTGTTAACAGAAATGAAAAGGGAAGGTAAATAGTCCGAGATAAAAACTGGGAAACTGAGACAGGAGTAGTCTCATGTTTCTTGTAACACTGCCACTTTCAGCTAATGGAAAAGCCAGATTCCAGGCTGGTAAGCTAGGTGAAGTAAGGAAAAAACCCTTGATTTCTCAAATCAAGAAATCTTTGTATGGTTGAAGATACTTGTCTTTTTCTTCTTTATTGAATACAATACATAATTGGGAACAAAACGTCTCAAATATTTTTAACGTATTTTTCTATTTCTGTCAAATGAAGGGCCATCTAGTTAGAAAATGCAGCCCACATTTTCCCAATTATTTTATGTGCTCAAGCTAGTTGTTGGCATGTGTTTTAGTGTGATCATTGGTAAAGATCTGTCTCCTCTCTTTGTAGTATGAGGGATTGTTTTATTCAAATCTGATGATGGTGGAACGTTACAATGAGGAAAGAGTCTGTGCAGGGATTTCCCGGTGTTGTGGACTGTACCTTGAGTCTCTGGGGTATTTTCCCTTTCTCTCTGTGCTCTAGGGTGGTGTGATCTCTGTGGCCTTCCAGGCATCTGTCAAAGGTGTCTTCTGCAGCAGGCTGGAGCAAAGGTTTTCCTTAATGGAGAATGTGTCCATAGTAACAAATCAAAGACAACTTGGGTGTTAGGCTGAGGTCTGGCGCGTGATTTCCACATCGTTGTCAGCGTGGACATTGGCATGGCTTGCTTGGGCCAACTGGCATTTTCCTGAGTCATACCTGGACATCATTTAAAGGTGGCAAAGGCCAGGTCTAAAACTTGTTGAGTTTTAGAAGTTTCTGTCTAAGCACATGTTGGGATAGATATTTTTATGCTGCAAAGATTCAATACAAAATAAATGTAATTTACAATCAACATTTTATATATGATTAGATATATACTTAAAAGTAACATTTTGAAGTAAAATTTGTGCCTTTTTTGCTTTAGTATTGGTATGAAAGAGGAAAATAGATTCTGAGTAGGTGGAGGCTATGGAAACTCCTTAGAGATTTTTCTCTAACGTAATTCAGAAGTTCTTTCTTAGCCTTGTGATATTGGAGCCTGTGTTGCCAACAGGGCTCTAGTCCTAGAAGTGTGTAATGCTATTAATGGGACTGAATCACTATTGCTCATTGGGAAAAACAGCATAAGAATGGCTTGTACTTCCTGACTTAAGAAATCACCCCCTTTAGTCGTATTTTCAGTCTTTGTACTGAAAAAGGGAGAAAAAAGGAAGTGTTGGAAGCTGATTTATGTACATATTGGTAGCCTTATGTGACTAGTTACAAGGAATCTGTTACTTGTTTCTTTTGGGTTTATTCCAGCTGAAATGATCAGAAAAGCCACCATTTGGAACACTTAGCATAGTGCAGGCTGGAAGTAATCACAGGATACTATTTTTAAACATAAATAATTCATTAGTAGCACTTTCACACATACATGCGTGGTTTTCTTTGGGAAAGAGGACTTTACTGTGAAGGTGCTACAGCTTTTGGTCTTCATCTTTGTCTTGGGGTGCTTCAGTTTTGCAAAGAACTGACACAGTGTTGCAAATCAGTGGCAGAACAAGTAGCTTCCCAAATTGCAGGAAGAGTAATACAAGAATAAATAAATTCTGAAGTTAGGTGAAAGAAGAGTTTTGAAACGGTTCAATCTGCAAGGTTTCAGTACCAAAAAGAAAAAAAAAAGTAAGATTAGTCATTTGTTGCATATTAAATGGTTGTGAAGCCACTAAGGCAAAATTTCAGTAGAGTAAATAACAAGCTTTTACTTACTTCAAGATTTGGTTTGACATTTTTAAAAGATAAGTCTTGCATCAATTTTGTTTTCCATAAATGTTTGCCAGAATGGAGCCAAGAGCCAGGCTAATGATTGGCTGTAACTAATTGTTACATATGCAGTTTTATTCAGGAAAAGAAATTGAGCACCTAACATGTAGTATTTAAATAATAGTAAAAAAGAGTTAAGGCAGAGATGAAGTACTTGAGTGATGTATTTGATTACATCAGTCTGAAAGTATTTGTAATTTTTTGATGCTAAAAACTCAGTCATTTGGCCAGTGTAGGATACATGTTCTGCACGGGTACATGCAGTGACTGATGACTTTCTGTGGGATCTGCGTTTGGGGAGGTGGGTGGAAAGCATGACCAAGAGGCTGGCGTTCTTACCACTCCTTGAAATTTTCTGTGTTCTTCTTAATACATTTCTATGTATGTTCTTAATTAAAAGCACACAGTGGTTTTGGCAGATGGAGCCTTCTTGAAGCTTCGGCTGCAGAATTTCCTTGCTTGTGTGAGGGTTGGTGCTGGAGAGGCTCCTTCAACATATTCCACTGTTCATTGCTAGAATGTTGGCTGTCTTTGTATGGACAGATCTTAAGTGACATGGGCAAATTTATAAAAATTATTTCCTAGAGCTTGACTTTCACTGTTTAGCAGAAGGATTTTAAATTTTTTTGCTTTTTACTGAGCTGCCAGGTTATACGGAACTAAAAGTTTCTTTTATTTAGCAAAGTAAATGATACTGAGGGTGTGCATTTAAAATAGCATCTGTTGTGCAGTGTTTTTTCAATGGTCTTGCCTGTTTCAATTTGCTCTTACCTAAGAAGTAACCAGCAGTTTAAACAGTTAATGGCAAATACTTCCTTCAAGTCCCTGAAGGAATATAGGCTTTTCTGAAGGAAAAAAAGAAAAATTAAAGCTACTTTTATAGATATGATTTCTTCCACAAATATGAGTAACTGTGTGCACTTGAAGTTTTAGTTTTGTTTTTTTTTTTCTTTCTGTGACAAAAAAAAAGAATCTTTCCTGTCAGTGACAGAACCATGCAAAACTATTTTATATCTGCACTTGCTTATATGAGATGGACAATTAGTGTCTCTTTTAGAAATTATGAACTTCTTAAATGCATACAGTTGCTGGTAGTTGTTGTCATCAAATTATTCTTGACTTAGGATTTGTAAATATGACATGCGTCCTTGAATGTGGCACTATCATTGGATTTGACCATACTGAGAACATTTCTTCAAGAATGACCATGTTAAAACTAAAACCATGTAACATAAACTTTTCCTCCATAACTGTTGCTGTTCTTTCTGTTTTATACAAAACTACAATAGAGGGTTTCCTCAACCTGTAGTATGGGCATGCCTGTGACTTTGAAAAATTTTAAAGGTGCCTTCATTCTATTCTCCAAAGGTTTTGATATTTTGATAGGAATAGATATTACTGTAAACAGTGTAAATTCTGTTTGTGAAAGCTCAGGAAAAATAGTAAAGACATTTTAAAGGGTATTGATCCAAGCGTGCTCATGAAATTTCAGTCTACTTCATATTCAGAACTACATTTGCTATATTAAAAACATGAAATCATACAAATACTCATTACAAAAACTTCTTGACAGTTTCCTGAAAATATTTCTAGTATATACACCTGTAAAAAATAAATAGTGTCTATCTACAGAAGAAAATTAAGTCTATCAGTTATGGACATTAGTGTTATAATATAAAGGATATTTGAAGGAAAAGAAAAAGACTTCAGTATAGCCCTTTTTAATAGAAAGACCACATTTTTCTGGAAGAAGAACTGTTCTGAGGCCCTCAGTCACACATCAAAGGCTTGCCAGGAAACCTGGAGGTACAGGAGCTTTTCAAAGAAATACTTTATAAGCATTTCACAGTGGAAAGTGCACTTGGCATTCCATGGAGATATCAGCACATCAGCAGCTACAACAGTTAGGGATTTTGTACTGGGCTTTTAGTGCTTTCCTAGGCTTTGTCCTATGTAGAATCCTGCACTGCTCCATCAACTAAACTGTCCCAGGGAACAGCAACTCCATAAAATGGCTGGTGAGTCACCCTTTTCTGGAAGGTTTGGAATAGAATTTGGAAGAGAAATAGTCTTACCCTTTTTCCCTTGGGAAATAAAAAATTGTCAGTAGATGGGAGCCTCTCCATTCTCTCACAAGGACTTTTCTTCCATATGACTCAAATTTATGTCCTTGAGCTTCCACACTGGGGCAGGTAACTGCTCCTCCCTTAGTGATACCAGACTATTTAGGAAGAATTTGCATGTGGCTCTGACTCTCTGTCTGCCAAGCCTGAAGGACTTTAACCTATGTAATGAGTGTGCTCTTGACAGGTCTTGGAGGTGAGGAAAGATGTGGGCCACTGCACAAATTCAAACCCATAGATAGCAAGGCTTTAGACCCCCTCAGTGTCCTCTTTTGTTTTGTGCTGATTGCTTAAAAATAACACAGGTCATCTGTGCCCTGGAATGGTGTGGCTTTGAAAGTGTTGGTGGCTTGGTGAGTGGCAATAAGAGGTCCATTTAAAGCAGGCTGTTGCTGAATGTCCAATAGCCTGAAACTGAATTAAAACAACTTTGGGGCTACACTGTCTCTGAACGGATGAGACTTCCTTCTTGTTCCCAATTCCCAGTCCCGCTGCTTCCTTTTCATAGTATCTAGCAATTATGAGGTGACTCAGATCAGTCCTGATCTGTCTGAAAGACCAACTCATCAAAAATGAGTTATGATCTCCAAAATGGAGAGAAGGGAGAGGACCAAGGAAGGGGTGGGACTGCCTCTTTAGGTGGCAGGGTATAATTAAATTATTTTCATGACTTACCTTAAGCAATCCCCAGCAGGCACTTCCCTCCCTCAGCCTTAGCAGGATTGACTTGTGCATGAGCCATTCCCATTCAGGCCTTTCTCTTGGTGCATCTGAGACCAGGATGGTCCTTCAGGGGTGGGAATCCCAGAGCTGTAAGCACCTGAGGCCTGGGAAGGTCCTCAGGGGATGCATCTCTTTATGCTTCTTCTGTTCTCTGGGACTTTTTTGTTGCAATGCCTTCAAGAATGTTGTCAGACCAGGTTGGTGGTGAAGTGGACATACTGAGCACCCAATCACCTCCCAGTTCCAGAAGTCCAGGCAACAGAAAGTCCTCAAGCTGATAATTAATCAACTGCTGGTAAGAACAGATCTGTCATCATAACCATCCTGATACCAGGATTTGGAGTGTTTGGATTTTGCATGAACTGAAGATCTGGTGGAGTGTTTTGGATGAACATGAGACCTAGTCAAAGTTAATCACTTCTCTTACAGGTTTTACTTGTAACTCACCTGTGCTGGGAGCCACTGGTCTGCCTCCTGAAATGGCCCGTGCTTGTCCTTTCTCTGTCCCCCTTCCTGCAATGGGAACCTGGCTATTGCCTGCTGTACTCCTCCCTGGGAACTTGATGCAGCAGAAGCCTTTGCTGCAGTTGTTGATCAGAGTTCAGCTGACAACATTTACAATTGACCAAAGGCAGGAGGTCACCACTGGTCACCTGCTCTAGGCAGCACTTTTGGCAACAGCTGTGCTTGAGAGAGAACATTGCAATGAAATGTTATACACTGAGTCAGTTTGAAAGGGAAGAAAGCTGTTGTGTTGGTGGTACACTTTTTGTTATGCTATTCTACCAACTCCCCTGGTTTTAAAATTGACATGACTGGTTTTGAAAGTACTGCCTGGCAGTGCCAGGGGAACTTCCACGTGTGCATTTGTCAGTAGGACTCATGGCTGTAGGAATCACAGCAATTAACAGTGTAAGCATTCCACCAGTGGACTTTGATTGTAGTGTGAGGAATACAGTACATACTTAAGGTTATAGGACACTAAATACACCTTTGTAACTGAAAGGTTGTAGTTTTTTGGATTAACATTTGCTTTAGAGCATGCTTGGAATAACAGGTAAGAGCACTTCCAGCTAATGGAGTTAACTGATCAAGTATCACTTTTTAGATTAGTGGGGTTTGTACTTAAAGCTGGCCAGTGCTTTGACTGGGAAAATTAGTGTGTTAATTTTTTTATTTTCCTGGAAAATCAAAGTGTTACTGTAGGAGTTGGCTCTGTTTTATTGGAATATTAGCCTAAGGGTTTTACTGGGAAGGTTGATATTTCTGATGTTTGTTCAAGCATGTAAAATCTGACATAGAAGTGTAATTGCTATCCAGGAAATAGGTATATGCTGCCTCATCCGTTTGTGTGGCTTAAAATTTGGATGCAACTGTGAAACTTACTCAAAGGAGTGAAAAATGATAGTGTAACCAAACTACCTGTATTTTCAACACCAATGAAACAAACCCTACTTAATAGTGATGTGGATGGTGTTTTGATCTGTAGTGTGAGCAGCCATAGTTAATGGGCATGCTAAGGGTACTGAGCCTGTATAGCATATTTTGTAATCACCTCAGCAATGGATACCAGTAAGGTATGGATTTACCTGGTCTGTTATTCTGTTTTTCAAAGCCATAATTTAAAAAAGGCTTCTGAAGCTGCAGTCAGTGTATAAGCTCATGCTGAGACTGAGTTATGTCAGTGCTCCCCTTCCCTGTGGAGCAGTTTCGCTGTGCTAGTTGATGAACAGTTGTTTTTTCTTTCCTTGGCAGTGGTTTGAAATAGCAGTTGTTTGAAATAGGAGCTTGAAAACAAGGCTACATAATTTAATTTTGTTAAGAAAAGCCTTCTAGAGCACAGTTTGTGAGTTTGGGAGTTCTGCAAATGTTCCTGTCACTTGTCTGGAATGTTAAGTATTGCAACGGTTACACATCGCTCGCAGCAGCTACAGCTCTGAAGTTTTCTCCAAAGAAGGAGTAGAGAAATTGAGGTGTGTAATAGGCAATTCTGGCCCAAAGCTCTGGTCTTTCCTCTCTTCTGTTTGAAAGAGAAGTAGCAACAGCAAATGTGGCTTGAAAGCAGTGGATGGATAGCATAACTTAATTGCAGAATTCCTATTTTTTAATTCCACAGCTTGTAACGGAGAACTGTAAAGGCTCTTCAGAATTTTTAAGACAGAGAGTAACAGAAAGGTCTTTCCTATCTAAATGACTCCCTGCAGCCGTTTTTCCAGGAGTGCAGCCCTGTGTGCTCCATCTGTATTGCACTGCAATGCGCAGTTGTGCGTTTTCCTTGCAGCACAAGAACATAGCAGACACTGCCCACACTGGCACAGGGATCCATCCAACCTGGAGCTCCATCCCACCTGCAGCTGTGGGCAGATGCCTTAGGAAAAAACCCAACCCCAAAGTCTTCCCTCCCACCCTGACTGCTTTCCCACCCTGCAATTAGTTTTGACTCAGAGGGGTTTCTGAGCCCTTTGTGCTCAGCTATTTAACAGCCATTAGGAAATTTCTGTACCTTGTGCATGGCCAGTCTCCCCATCCCATCACACAATATGCATTAAAAATACAGCTCACCTTTTTTTTGTTTAGAACCTGGCTCTAAATTTGTTTGCTGGTCCTTAGTTTTAGTATTGGAAGAGATGCTTAACAGCCACTCCCAGTATGCCTTCTCGATGCCATTCCAGATTTGATAGGCTTTTATCATGTTCCCTGTGAGATATCTCATGGGAGCTATTATATACCTTTGATCTTATTTTTGCCTCTTGCTTGACCATTTTTAGATCTGTAAAAAACTTTTTTTTGAGGTTGAGAGAAGAACTGCACGTAGCAATTTAAGTGTGGATAGATGGGCAAAAAAATTGATTTGTTGTGATATTTGTGGTTTATGGTTCATTGTCTATTCCTTTCTTTAATAATTCTTGGAATTGCTTTGCTTTTTTTCTTTTCCTTATTCCAAACACTGTACTGATATGGTTTAATGAAGCTGTGAATCAGAACACTGTAGTCTTGCTGAGCAATATTGATACAGAGAGCGCATTTATAGTTGAAGCTGAGGTTGCTTTTCCCCGAGAGATAGATGTGTTTGCCTGTATTTAATTTTGTTTGCTGTTTTTATTGTCCAGTTAGTCTCAGAAGAGTCTTTATAATTTCATGGACTCTCCTGTTATCTTTGCTGTCTTAAATTACCTGCTAGGACCAGCAAACTTTGAAGTCACTAAAACTGATGTCTTGATCTTAAGCAATAAAAGAAATGCACTATTTGCTCTGGGCTTCTGGAATCCAGTGGTTTATATATCATGTTTTTGGAATTATTGAGCAAGAGACATTGTTGCAGAGTGCTTGTGCAGCTTGCAGTCTGAAAGTTACAAATGTAGAGAGATATGTCTCTTTCTATATACCTTATTTCATATACCACATATGAAGCTTTTTGGTGTCTGTGCTGTCTTGTCTGCAGAGACTTGGGAAAGTTCTGTATCTGTATTATACAGGGGGTTGATGAGGCTGTATTTTATCATCTCTTCACTTTTCTGCCTTTTGGGACTTTATAAGTGACCTGAAAATGTAATTCTCTAATTATTTGGGCAAAGTGGTCAGCCTGAATATATCACACCCAAAGAATTTGCACAGATAGAGAGTGAAAGTGTACTGACTCTATTGCTCTTAGATGTGAGCAATTTCCTCTGAAACTTGGGTTATTGATTTTTCAAAAGTGCTTAGTATCCTCAGATCTGAGGGATCACTTGATTCTATTTCTTTTGATCTCTTAAAAGATAGTTCTAAGATTATTTATATTTTTCTTAATAATTTGCAATTTTTAGCAGGTAACACTGCTTAATGCCTCTTGATGCCTTGTATTTTCAACCAAGGGCAAAAAATACTTTTGTTGCTTAACCCCCTATTGTCTTCCAGGCACAGGAAACTGTATTTTGTACTCTTGTAACTGAGTGTCCTGGGGTAACATTATGATATGAAATATGTATCCCATTTAGTCTGCCCTGGTGCCTTTAAACTGAGCCTGCGAGAGGGAAGAAAAACTGAGAGACTTTTGTTTTTAAAACAAAAGTTTGTGTTCAAGGACAGAGACAGGCTTCTGGGAATAAACTCAGCGGCAGTGGGGAGTGGAGTACGCTTGCTTTCCAGCCTGCTTTCGACTCTTTTCTCTGGAGAGAATTTTCCTGGGATTGTTTGGACTTTTTTCCTCTTTTCTTCTTCTCTTCGGGACGGTTTCACAGCATCGGAGCACACCGGGAGACCTTTCTTCCCAGGCCCCAGTAGCCACACAGCCCTGAGGAGGAGGATATAGACACTAACGCCCATGCCTATGGAAGGACTCTAAAATCTTTCCAGGTTTCTCTCCACAGCAAGAGATTTTATTATTTAGCATTATTATCCTTTTCTTTGTG
This sequence comes from Rhipidura dahli, assembly GCA_013399225.1. NCBI lineage: Eukaryota > Metazoa > Chordata > Aves > Passeriformes > Rhipiduridae > Rhipidura > Rhipidura dahli. The sequence continues at coordinate 481,138 of VXAC01000847.1, forward strand.
TTTTGTTAAATAAATAGTTTTTCTCTCTTTCACTTTCCTCTGAGGAAAAATAATTTTTTTTTTCCCGAACCTGGTAGGGGGAGGGGTGGTGGCAACCTGCTTTTCCCTCAGGGGATATTTTCTTCCAAATTTGGCCAAACTTGGCACACTGAGCTTTACTTTCGTGACAGCAATATTAGCATTAACAAGCGTATTAAATAATGGATGAGATTAAAATAATCACAGTAAGAAATCATACCCTCCCTGCCCTGCTTGAGTGCTCAGGATTCTGAAGAGTAACACTGAAAGCATTGCATGTTGACTGGGTGGATGTATCATATCAGTTTACAGTCAGAAGCAGAGCCATGCTATTGGGCAAAACAGTTTTAAATTATTATTTATGCAGTTGTGATGCAGCTGGTATAAAGTGCAGGACTGGTTTCACATGCCTCCACAGAGCAGGGAGAGCACACTCCTGAGCAAGGTTCTCCTGTTTCCTGTACTATGTGTGCTGTGGAAAGAGAGACGGCTGGGAAAGCATACAGGTTAGAGTGAATAGTTACATTTTAGTTTAGGAATGCAGTCTGTCAGATATTTTGGCATTGTTTTGGCTTTTTTCCATTTTGATTAGTTGATACTGTTTGTGCTATCATTAATCAAATGTTATCCAGTAATGTCTTGTGCCTGTTGATGAGTATTTTCTTTAGTAGAGGCTTTTTTTCCCTCCCTTTTTTTTTTTTTTTTTTTTTGAGGAGGGAGGAAGTGAGTATAAAGGGAAAGGAAGTCTTCAGTAATGCCTTCTTTCTCCCTTGGACAAAATATAAACTACAGTTTTATATGCAGTATTTTCTTCTTAAAACAATAGTGAAATAATATTTTAGTTCTCGTTTGAGTTGTTAGTGTTGTGTATTACTCTTCAGAAAGCTTTCTTTGGTTAGAGAGTGTTTCATTTCTTATTTTAAAAATTATTGTTAAACATTCGTGTTGGGCAGAGACAAGATTATTGTTGATTCCTAAAACTGTTTCTTCCTAAGGAATGTGGTGATGTTCTTTAGAAGCATAAAGGTAGTCTTTATCTGCAATACCAGCCTTTTGAGAAATTGGATGAAGTAGGGCTTTTTCTACTTCCAGTCCAACAATATTGATGTCTTCTGTTTTCAGTGCTGAAGCCCCATCTTTTTCCTTCCTGGAGAAGGCAGGAAGGGAGAAATTGGCACAATGAGGACATAAATTCACTTTAGCAGTCTTAGTGAGCTGCTTTTAGAACCTGTAATGCTAATTGATGTCTTGTTCTTATTTTGTGTGACCCATTTGTATATTTTTCTCAGTTTTTAAAGTATAATGACATAAACTTCTTTCATTAGGAAAGTAACTACTAGAGCTTAGTTTCTCTGGAATTAAAACAGAAACAGTCGTACCTAAACCTTCTTGTCCTCTATGTATCCTTAAAGTTTCTGGAAAGGTGTTCTACCTTTGAGTTTCAGTGAATCATGAATAGTGGTCTTGAGTGTCAAATTTATCGTTATTTTAAAATAATACTGTGATGAAACATGAGGATTATACTTAGCTTACATTCCTGAGCTTTGATTGCTTCCATCACTGTGTTTTGCAGTTGCTGTTCTTGAGGCAAATACTGTGGCATGTTTTCAGGAACACTTCTCATGGATGAGAAACATTTGAGTTCACAGAGTTTTGTCACTGCTGACCCCCTGAGATATACTGATAACAGTATAAATGGTTTGTTCTGTGAAATCTGACATTAGCCTGCATTTCTTTCTGAGGCCATCCATCCAGTGGGTTATTGTCTTACTATAATAAACAGATCCAACTGTATTTACTGTGCATGCAAAGCTCATGTGTGCTGTGTCTGGCTTGGCAAGGTGTGTCAGGGCTGATGAATGTGCTCTGTAGACCTGAAAAATGTGCATTGCAAGTGGCCAGTGCTGGGTGTCTCCATGTCAGCCAAAGCCACTGTTTTATCTACATTGCCAGGCAAGGTTGTCAGGCTTTGCCCAAATGTATCATAGTCATATCACTGCCAGGGCCCTAACCCTCCTTTGGAGCACTGGCCTTTTCACTCTGTGAGCTGTTAAAAAGTGATGGTTCTGATTTATTGGATTTGTTGCAAGTGTGTAATTTTTGTTTGTGATTATTTTTTAAATGCAGTCAGCTTCCCTATAAACTGCATTCTGAAAGTATATTTGGTTATTCCTCAAGTGTCCTATGGGCAATGTATTTATATCTGTAGAACATCAAAATACCATTCAGTAGTAAAGATGCCAGTTTTACGAAAGAACTCTATCCTCTTTCAGTTTTAGCTTTCTGTGGAACAAGATCAAAAGCACAAGTAAGTGTTTGACTCATAAACATGAAAAAGGCAAGAAATAGATGTGTGGCAACTTTTATGGTAACCAGTGTTACCATCTGCTTCTGGAATCTAGTAGGCAGTTGTACCACTTAATATTACGTGTGTATAGCAAACATATTACCTTCATGGGGCTTTTCTTTGGGTTTTGGTTTTTTTAGGAGTCTCTCATTTCAAATTATCTCTTAGTTATTTAGTCTTCTGTGAAGGCGTTCTGATTACTACTAGATGTATGGAAGGACTGGTGCATTTTTGACATTGTGATGATGAAACTGCAGCAGCAAACTAAGTTTTCTGTGTCTGTTCATGCCAGCTTTCAGAGCTAAAGGGAATCTGGAAGCTATAAACAAATATTTTCAGTTTCTTATGATGAAGCTTCCTGTTGATTCTGTTAACAGTACTCAGGGATCTGAGAAGGCAAAACTCCTAGAGTTTTACTGACTTTGATAGAAGTCAGAATTGAAATACACTTGTGTGCAGCTGAGGTGGTGTTCAGAAGGAAGGAGTGTTTATAAGGGTATGGTGTTAATTTTGTTAGCTGAAATTTAGTACTTCTGATCACTGTGTTGTTATGCCAAATGTCTCAAGCATGCAGTCATCAGTTTGCTTTTTGTGCCTTTGAAATGCTTCAATTTTTAAGAGATGGAAATGACTAGAGGTGTTTCATGTTTCTAATCAGCTGTGAGATATTGGGTTCAGCTAAACCTGACCACTTACTTGCATCTGGAGTATGTAAGACTGAAAGTGGAGTGGAGATGTTGTCCTCTTAATCTTCCATCCCATGACATCTGACTCAGGGGTGGTGAAGAAAACAGCTGCCAGCTCTCACTCTTGCAGGAGGAGAAGATCCTGATGTGTCTAGTCTTTCTGGTAGCCTGTGCTTCAAGTCATGGCTGTTCTGTGGCTGTTCTCCTGTTAGCCTATGCTTTCTTGGAATTAGCAGTTGTTGTGATACCTGCAGTTTTTGGGTCTGCTGTGGCTGCCCCTGGTTTGGATAAAGTCAGCTTTGTTTTCTGGACTTTCATCTGTGCTTTTGGGTGGAATGGCAGTGCTGGCAGTTCTCTGCTGTTGGAGGCAGCAGGCTGGGCGAAGCTGCAGGAGTGTCCTCACTGTGGGCCGTGGAATCCAGTGAGCTACTTCTGGTTTCTTCTTGATTCTTCGTAATCACACGACTCGTGTTAAATTTTGTAAAATTCCATGTGTTTATTTTTGTGATTTTTAATAATAAATGGTTTGAGGGAATCTGAATTTTTCAACTTCTTTGGATTTTTGTAGAGTAAGTTTTTCTCCGCGACTGCTGTTTTCCTCTCAGTACTGTAGTTACCGAGCTGGTGGTAATCTTTTCTCAGATCCAATGTTGTTGGTAGTTAGGCTATTGCCTGAATACTCCCACAGTGTTTTCCTTCCCACAGTCAGAAATAAAGGACGTTGCTCCCTAATAAGCCTTTCTTTTGCTGGCTAACAAGTGAACTCAGCAACATGGGTCACTTATAAAATATGCTCGGTTCAATGCCATTTGTGGAACAAGAACTAAAAAAAATGATTATAATTTGGAGTGGAGCTGTGGGAAGTGCTTAGTCCTTAGCAAAAATCCCCTTTAAAAAAAGGCAAAAACCATTGGTCAGTCACATGCATTTTGTTTGGCTCTAATTTGTGGTCTTTGCTGCTCTTCTGGATTTCTGATCTTAAATAGAACACTGTAAAAAAAGACATTTCTTTTCATCTGTATTTTATAGCTAAAGTCTCTTTCTTTCTGCTTGTAGATTTGTTTGTAAATGCATCATAAACAGACAGCCCAGAATGAAGAAAGCAAACAGGAGTGTTGGCTCAGTGCCCAAAGTGCCTGGAGTAAATAAAGCTCAAACAAGTGAAAAAGCCAAACCAGAAAACGGCTCCTCAGTGTCTGCAGCAACAAAACTCTCCAAAACCGGGACATCAGCATCTCTTTTGAAGGTAATAACCAGTAGAACATTCTGATTATTTGATTTTTTACAATAAAACTTTAAAAAGAGTAAATTTCAAGGCTTGTCTGTAATGCAGCTTAGGACTAGAGGTTGCATGGGTAGCTGGAGGGAATCTGGGTAGTTACAGAGCACTGGGCAGGGTGACAGGATCTTGTCATTCATGCTGTACTTCTCATACTGCAGGATGAGGTGGAGAGCAATGTGCTGTGAAGGACTTCGCTGTTCTGCAAAAGGAGCCGAGTGGAAGTTGCGTTCTGACCAATGTTATTTGTGTGATGTTATGCTTGAATGGCGTCAGTGACTAATAGGATTTGATAAGAGTTATTTACTAATTCTGAAAAAAGAACTAATGAAGTATCTTAACATCAGAACTTCTTTATATCAGTGATCTGTGTTGGGTCAGTGCAGCTGAATTCTTCTGGCTGTTTTGGCCTTTGCTGTGTGTTGAAGTACTGCTTGAGCTGAATTTTCACAAGTTGGTTCTTGCTCCCAGAACAAGTTCAAAGGTTTTCTCTTACATATGTAGGAGCATATGGTATCCAACAACAATCAGACATACGGAGGTATGCTTGTGTGGAGTTTTCACCTGAGAGCAACCACATCTGGTTTGGATGGATGGAATGGTCCTGCCTGGTCTGCCTTCTTTTCGTGGCATGGAGATGTGGCTGGATCCAGCTCCTTTTGCTCTCTGCAGCCCAGTGTGCAGTGCTGTGCTGCTGCTGCCCTGAAGCAAATGAACAGAGCAAGGAACAGGGTGTACAGCTGGGACCTGAACCAACGTCACTGACATACAGGAAGCTACACAGGCCATTTAAGTAACTGGCAAATAAAGACTTAAAATTAAAGAAGTGTAAGGTATGAAGTCTCTCTGTAATAGCTCAGTAGGATTACTGAAGTCAAAAGGTGTGTTCCACTTCTCTTCCTTTTTGTTTATGGAAGAATGGTTAATACTTTTGCTGATGAACTTGCAAGCCAGGTTTCAGGGAGGTTGTCTTCCAGTGTACCTCCTTTCTTCCATCACCCAATGCATCTTGCAGTTTTCTTAGCTTTAAATAATCTTTTGATGCTTGTTGACACTACTTACTTCATATTTCTAGAAACCTCTCAAAGCAACTGAAGTCCTTTGTAGTTTACTTATCAAGTTTCTTATGTCATACCTCTCAGGGAGATAAAGGAGGAGGATGATCTAACACTGAACAAATTTGACCCAGTATGCTTTCACAATTTTACTTGTATTAGTAACACTTCTGGCTGTGTTTGGGTGTGGGATTAGAATTCATGACAATTTATGTTTGAGGCACAATGAAAGTTTTCTCTTGATTACTATGGCTTATCTCAGGTTTATGTTACAGCCAGGCTTACTCATGCAGTCGGATGTGTTTTACTTGTTATGGTGCTGTTGTACCAACTGTTTGACTTAATGACAGTGATGAATCTTCTTTGAGTGTTCTGTACTTATATAACAAAGTTAGTTGTTTGTGGGGGTTTTTTGTTTACTGGTATTGGCAAATCACATAATTACTGGCTTGAAAGAAGTATCAATAGAAGTTACATTTAATTTTTTTTGGTATAATTTTATATTTGATACTGTTGACAACACATTTGGCACATTGTTTTCCTCACAGAGGTTGTAGGGTATTCTCTTAAGAGTTGATGAATTGATGTGTGTTCTGGGTTTCATTTTATATTCTTTGACAAAAAAATAACCAGCTGGCATTAAATAACTTCATTGCAATACTTACTGATTTATTCAGTCCTTTGAGTTGGATATTGGGTGAAAGGCCTCTATTAAAGAGTAGAAATACAGTACTATAGCAGTGTTGGTTCAGTCAGAAATAAAGTTGCAAAATTGAAAATTATTTTGTAATTATAGTATCCTCTTCATGATATAACTGTAGGCCAATGTTCAGCTTTGGGTGGGCTTCTTTAACTGCATTGTTCCATACATTTGTCCTTTTTTGTGGCGTTTTCTAAGTGTGTGGACAATAAGCACAGGAAGAAACTGTGAGACCCACCCTTCAGTACAGCCGAGCCTGTCCCAGGGTTGGTTTGTCCGGCTGCTTCTGAATGCCCTTGGTTGGTTCCTTCTCTGTAGTTTTTGTCTCCCACTTTGCCCAGGACTTGTGTAAATGTTCAGCACCCCACACATTATTATTACTACAGAAGTTTAACTGCCAGCCACCTTTAGTCTTTAATCTGTCAAAAAATACAAATAATGTGTTTTTATTTTTAAGATCATTATTTTTTGACTTCTTTAGCTAATGAGACTGTGGTCCTGCTAACACTCCCAACTACAATTAAACAGCAGCTGTACTTCAGATGAATTGCAAAATTCAGTGTCCCTGAAAAGCCAGGACTTGGAGACCAGTATTTGAATATTAAAAATCAGAGTGTGTTTTCAGTATTCATGTGTCTAGGCTTCTATTCTGTTTGCAAAATGCAGTAACTTAATTACAGATTGTTGTGAAGTTTGATGTTTGAAAAACTCAAATGCAGCAGCAGCAGTCATCAAAGAAAATCTTAGTTAGGAATAATTATATATATATAAAGGGATTTGAATGAGGTGCAGTAAATAGGAGATACCTGTTGAGAAACTAAGATGAAATTAATTGTATAGGTCATTATTCAAGTTTCGTTGCACTGAAAGAAAGTTATGAGAGGAAAACAGAATATGAATTTTATAATTATAAAGTGGTTTTTTATACAGAAAATCAAAATAGGTCTGGATGAACATTTCTAATTATGATATTTTCTAAGTTTTCATATTCTAATGTAGGAGTTTTAATGCTAAGCAGGATGGCACAGTTCTCAGTAAATGGGAAAAAGTTGTTTAATAGCTATACACTATTGCTTTTGCTTTGATTAAAAAGATATGCTACAAAAATACTTTGATTTTAAAAGTTCTGAATGGTTGCCATTGTGGATCATTAAGAAGAGAGCTGCTGGTTTGTAATTTTTCCAAAGCTTTGCTAAATAGTTTTCTTTGCCAAGAGTATAACATTACAGCTTTGAGAAACTGTTTACTAATTGGCTTCAGTGGAGGCAGTGGCTTCCAACCTAGACCAGAAATAGTTTATGGGTAAGTCAGAAGAAGAATGGCTGTCTTAAATTCCTTTGTTCAGCAAGGACTGGAGATGACTAATGTCTGAAAGTGTGTATTTTACTTAGTGCTTTTTTTCTTCAAGCTGAGTCACATCTTGACCTATTTGGCTTGATAACATGTACTTGTACTGTAAGTGTCTAAAAGCTTAATCTAATTTCCCCACTCTTTCAGCAGGGTAAAAATGCTGACAACTCATAGTCTGTTTGAACTCTTACATTTGCAGGCAGATTCAGCAGCAAAGCAGAAAATCACTATTCTGTGCCTTTTTGTAATATCTTGGTTTAGGCAGTAGTTGCACAGGGTTGTTTCCCATCCCCTCTACCCCATGCCCACAAAATTAGTTTCAATTAGATACAAAATCTAATTAGATCACAGGTAAGCCAGGACTGTTGTACACCAGTAGTTTGTGCTCAGCCCATCCTCCCCACCTGACATGGTTGGGCTTTATGGGTTTTGTAGCCCTCTGACATTATTGCTTTCCTATTTGTATTTCTATTGCCTGTGCCTGCTTGCATGCCTGACATGAAAGATCGAGGAGCTGGTCTGATTCCTGGGATGAAGGAGCCCTTGGAAAAGCCTTGTTTGCACAGCAAACAACAATGGTATTTTCATAGCAGAAAAGCCAGCTTTAGATGCACATCAGACTAGATCCTTGGAGTGATGTGTTTTCTTCCAGCTTTTTATAAACCTTTTTAGAAGGCTACACCATTTCTGACATGAGTCAATAAAAACATTCTTGTCCTAGAGGATTTTACCCTTACAAATATATGTTTCTATCTGTAAATTTTCTATATTTCTATCAATTGCATGCAGAGCAAAAATGTTCTCCTCCCAAGCTCCCTTTTGTTTTGCAGCTGCTCTTTGTAAATGGCACAGATCCCATCCCTGTTCTTTCCACAGTGTTGTGATCAGTGTTCCTAGCTGTTCTGGAACTGGCACTTGCAAAAAGAGACTGTAGAGAATAGAATGACATGCAACTATTTTTTAAATTAAGCAAGTGTACCTTTTTTTCTTAATGTATATAATTGTAATGTCTGGCATATAGTTTTTAACATGAAAGTATGGGGGAGCTGGAAGTTACAAACTTGCAGACATGACGTAAAGCAACTGGTTAACTCCTAAGCACTACCTTTTAGCTGGGATGTTGGAGGAGGGTTCAAATTTTTTATCCAACTGAATAATTTAGTTGCTCAAGGAATGCTGCTAGCACAGCTGTTTTCTTTTAATTTCTTTTTTTGCCCATATAATGGGGAAAATGTTGAGTGTATTTTGATTTTCACCATTTGAAAAACTGCATTTTAAAGAGTATAAAGTCTGCCAATTAATGCTTAAGAGCTTAGTATTTCCAGAGTTTGCTTTATTCTGAAAGATGTATTTTCTGTTTGGGAGAATTCTCTGGTTGTTGAGAATCCTGTGCTTGCTGCCTTGTCACATTCCAGGCAGATTTTGTGGCTAACAGTAGTTTCAGGAACAATCATATGATGTTAGACAAAAAGTCCATCAAACAAATACCCCATTTCTGACAGTTCCTAGTAAAGAGCATGAAAGCAAAGCAAGGATATATGGTGAGGGTGGCTTTTCCCCTGCTTCTGTCCTAGTTTCTAGTGGTTTGTAGTTTAGTTTTTTGAGCTAGAAATAGTATTTTGCTAATGCTGGATTGATTTTTTTTCTTTTTTGATTTGATCTCTTTGTTGTGAATTTGTCCACCAGAAAATATTTGATCACATTCAATAGAAGGATATTATACAAATTTCCTGGTATTTGGTGGTTTAATTATCTAAGAATTGCTTTCATTTTGATGCATAAGCAAGCTTTCAATCAAAATTGAGAAGTTTTACGCTACGATGTGTTACTGTGCTTTGAATTTTTTTTTCCTTCTCCTTGGTACTTGGATCTTTTTGAGGGGGAAAGAAGACTCAGTTTCAATGGTCACTCACGTGTAAGGAGTTCAACCTCCATTTCAGTTTACCTACTCTGCACAGTGCAGTGCACTTATACTTTTCAGCATTCTTGCATGGACACATGACTTGTCATATATATACTTTTTAAACTGAGAGAATATTTTAACAGTAGAAATGTTGGCTATGCAGACTTCTGGGCCAGCTGTCTTAAAGCTGCTTCTTCCCTTTCTTTCAGACTAAGAGTAATGATGACCTCTTAGCAGGGATGGCTGGTGGTGGTGGAGTGACAATGACCAATGGTGTCAAGACCAAGAAGAACACCTGTGTATCAACAGCATCTTCAGCTCCAGGGACAACCATGAACAGTCTGGAAAACAAACCCAAAACTACTGCAGGTAAATGGATATACTGATTCTTAAAGGTGAAAGTTGGGGAGCTTTTTTTTTCATTTACTATATTGAGGATCCAGGCTGCCTACTGACGTGTTCAGTAACGCCATGGTCAAATCACACATCTTCTGAACTCTTTTTCTGTTTTTAATAATTCTGTTTTTAATGTAATTGCTTCTTTGGAGAGTGTTGCTTTTAATTTTTTCAGTACTGACTATGCGACTATTATATAAAATGAAATAATATAATTAATTTAGAGAATTGAAGATTTTTGTAAAATTGTCTGTTTAAAAAATCCATGACACAAACATTAAATCTCTAAGATGACTTGTTATAGTGAACATTTTGGACATTTTGTGTTGTTCTATAGAAATAAAGTAAGAGGGCTTTCAAAAACTATTCAGAAAACATTTGAAAAGAAAAAAATTTAGTGTGTTATTGATATGGATTGAAATAGGTCTTGACTTCCATTGCTGTGTTTTGGATTCAGTAGCACTTGCAAAGCTGTAAAGCATCTGGAAATAAAGTAATAATAATTTATCCTCATTTTTATGTGATGAGATGAAAATACAGAAAACAGAAAATGCTTAATGTTTGGTTAATGTTTACTTTCAATGTTTTCTATGAAATGTATTTACCAGTGTGATTCAGAAAATCAACCACTGTGTTGCTGATACCAAGCACACAGCCTTCTGTAACAGATACTGTATTTTAAATTCATGTTCCTAACTTTCAAAAAACATGCAGGTACAAGTTCAACAACAAAGCGTAGCACTTCATCTGGAAATAAAGAGTCAAGCTCTTCTAGAGAGAGAATCCGGGATCGTTCTCGTTTGAGCCAGAGCAAGAAGCTGCCTCTGGCGGGCCAGGGGCCCGGTGACACGGTGCTGGCAAAGCGCTCCCGCAGCCGCACCAATCCGGAATCTGATATCCGGATGAGCAAGTCCAAGTCAGACAATCAGATCAGTGACAAAGCTGCACTGGAAGCAAAGGTGAACGATCTTCTGACATTAGCAAAAACTAAAGATGTGGAAATCTTGCATCTGAGAAATGAATTAAGGGACATGCGTGCTCAGCTGGGACTCAACGAAGATCAGCTTGAGGGGGATGAAAAATCTGAAGAGAAAGAAGCCATTGTTGTCCATCAGCCAACTGATGTAGAGTCTACACTGCTCCAGTTACAGGAACAAAATGCTGCCATCCGAGAAGAGCTCAACCAGCTGAAGAATGAGAATCGAATGTTAAAAGACAGACTAAATGCTTTGGGCTTTTCTTTGGAACAAAGGCTGGACAACTCTGAAAAGCTCTTTGGCTATCAGTCTTTGAGTCCAGAGATTACAGCTGGCAACCACAGTGATGGCGGGGGCACTCTGACATCTTCAGTGGAAGGTTCTGCTCCTGGATCAATGGAAGACTTGTTAAGTCAGGATGAAAACACTCTCATGGACAACCAGCACAGTAACTCCATGGATAATTTAGACAGTGAATGCAGTGAAGTTTATCAGCCATTGACATCAAGCGATGATGCCTTAGATGCTCCATCATCTTCAGAATCTGAAGGAGTACCAAGCATAGAAAGATCTAGGAAGGGAAGCAGTGGCAATGCTAGTGAAGTATCCGTAGCTTGTCTGACAGAACGGATACATCAGATGGAAGAGAATCAACACAGTACAGCTGAAGAGCTCCAAGCCACGCTTCAAGAGCTTGCAGATTTGCAACAAATAACACAAGAGCTGAACAGTGAGAATGAAAGACTTGGAGAGGAAAAAGTAATCCTGATGGAGTCTTTGTGCCAGCAAAGTGACAAGTTGGAACACTTCAGCCGTCAGATTGAGTATTTCCGGTCCCTTTTGGATGAACACCATATTTCCTATGTAATTGATGAAGACATGAAGAGTGGGCGCTACATGGAGTTGGAGCAGCGTTACATGGAGCTGGCAGAGAACGCTCGCTTTGAGCGGGAGCAGCTGCTGGGGGTTCAGCAGCACTTGAGCAACACTTTGAAGATGGCAGAACAAGACAACAAGGAGGCCCAAGAAATGATAGGGGCATTAAAAGAACGGAATCACCACATGGAACGGATTATTGAGTCAGAGCAGAAAAGCAAAACAGCTCTGGCTTCTACCTTAGAGGAGTACAAAGCCACAGTAGCCAGTGACCAGATTGAGATGAACAGGCTGAAAGCTCAGCTAGAACATGAAAAGCAGAAAGTGGCTGAGTTATATTCTATACACAACTCTGGAGATAAATCAGATATACAAGATCTGCTGGAGAGTGTCAGGCTGGATAAGGAAAAAGCAGAGACCTTGGCCAGCGGTCTGCAAGAAGAGCTGGCACACACCCGCAATGACGCCAATCGATTGCAAGATGCCCTTGCTAAGGTAGTGCTTAAAACACTGTTGCATTCTAACATCCCATGTACATGATGACCTATTGGCCTCTGTAGCTCTTTTAGAAGTAAAAGATTACTTGTGAGGTTAATTGGATTACAGTAGTGTTAGAACAGGTTACTTTCGCTTTTGTTATGAAAACGATGGCGGCATTTGAAAAAATTGTATGGATACACTGAGCTACAGGGTAACTGTTGTGTTACTGTTGAAAAATATTTAAACCCCATGAATTATTTCAATGGCCAAACTTAAACAATATTTAAGATACTGTACTAATTTCGTGCTTAAATTGCACACCTTCTGCAAGACTGATTAGATTTCGGATGAAAATGTTTACTTCCAATTCTGTTTTGATTCAAATATTTCTAATTTATGCAGTAGATATGTGTAGTAAAAGCATTTACTGTAATTTAATATAAAAGCAAGAATCACACAATTTATTTAATAACTTTACATATGCATTTAAAGGTCTATCTTCCTGAAGAGACAATTTATGCCAAATTTAATGTGTGAACTATGTATTAACTGCAAATGATCATGTTAGTCATGATCACAAGCCTGTTAGAATCATCCTTAATTTGGGGTGAAAAAAATAATGAAATAATTTTAATAATTGAAGCAGGAGAGTGCTATTCAAATAAAAACCACTGAAACAGACTGGTATTTTGTCTATTAAACTTGGTGCCTGCCTGCACTGCCCACCCTAAGCCACAACCTTGTTTCTCCTGTTTTTCTGACACTTTATTTTTGCTGTTGGGTTAATGTTCTGGTGCCTCTGATCCCAGCCTGTTACTTATGTTACAGTTTTATGAAGCAAGATAAAAAAGCCTCTTCCCCTGCTTGCTGACAGGGAGAAGTTAACCACTTCTTCCCTTCCCTGTTTTTCATTTTAATAGTTTGTCAGACTCCTCTGAGAACTGCTTCAACTCACTAATGCACCTCACACACAAATGTGAAACTTGCTTAAGGAAATCACTCATCACACAGGTCCAGCAAGACTAAAACTGATGCACAAGAGAGCAGGCTTTTTCTTTTTTGGCAATAAAAAGGAAGGGTAAAGAGTTTCCCCCACCACCCTGTCCCTTTTCCATGGCAGCTGGATGTTAAATTGGATCAGCTGCTCATGAAACCTCAGCCATGGTACAATGGTGTTGCTTCACTTCTATGCGGGGCACTGCTGTTAGAGTAGTTGGGAATGCTCATATACCCAGTCTGGAAAACAAGCTTAACTTTGGCTTAGGAAAATAGTTGCATTAGAACATTGCATAGCCAAAGGCTTAAACTTCTCCTCTATTTTTCTGTTTGCCGAAATAGATTGTTAAATGTGATAGTTACAAAACTGGAAGTATGTTTAATATGCAACTAAGATATATTCTTCTTCAGGTTGAAGATGAATACCGAGTGTTCCAAGAAGAAGCCAAGAAACAAATTGAGGATCTCAATGTGACTCTAGAAAAACTTCGGACAGAACTAGATGAAAAAGAGACTGAGAGGAGTGACATGAAAGAAACAATCTTTGAGTTGGAGGATGAAGTAGAGCAGCACCGTGCTGTGAAGCTTCATGACAATCTTATCATATCTGATTTGGAGAGTAAGTATTATGCATTTCTCTTGCGAGAAAGGATAATTTAAGAAAAGCTCAAGTAGAACACTGTAATATTGAAAATATTTTCACTTGTCTTTTGTATGTCTGAATTCAAGTCAGACTAGGTTTTGCAGAATCCTTACACACTGGGGAAGAAAAAAATCAAGTCAGCTTAGCTATTCGAGGCCTACTTGGTGTGGGAATACAAACCTGTGAATAGAGAACAAATATGAAATCTGCTAATACTGTTTTCAAGTTGTGCTTCAAAGTAGAAAGACATTTAGTAGAAAACACGTTTACTGTGTGCCTGTCTAGCTCTCTGTGCCTTAGTTCCCTCTCTGATCTTGGAAGACCTACTCAGACATTCCTACCACAGGCTGGAATTCTGCAATTAGTCTCCATCTAAATAAGAACTTGGGCAACTCTACCCTGGCAAGCTGTATTTGCACAGTGCTACTTACATAATTCAAATATCTGTTAGTCTTCCATGTTATTCAAAGATGAAACAAGATAGCAAAAAAACCAAAGCATGATTCCTTCTAATAACAAGGAAAATATTCATAAAAACGGTTCTAAATTGGTCTGCTATCAAGAAAAGTTAGTGTCTTAAGCAAGCTAAATTGTTTATTCAAGCTCAGTATCTTCAGACATGGCTGTGAGTGTTGTTTCCCTAAGCAACCCTTTTTTATCCTGAAAGGCAATCGCTGTTTTTCTTTACAAAATTGTTTTTTTTCCCTTTCTGTGCTAAAAGACAGTCATTTTGTAGCAAAGACTCAAAAAGGTTGAACACTTTTCTACTTGTTTTGTTTTGTCCATTAACTGAAATACACTCATACAGGGAACAGCACCATAGTCAAGTAGATATTTAGGTATCTGCCTAGCAATACCTGATTATGAGGCAGCTCTGATTTCTAGATTCTTCTGCTTTGTGGTTACAAACTAGCAGACAGATGCTTAATTTCAACTGGTAAAAATTCAGGCAGACAAACCTCTGCCGGGGGAGAAATTCTCAACAAAAATTGTGACAGTCTTTGTTATTCATTGGTCTTGAAATAGTTTGGAAAATTCTTCTGGACCAGCCAATGTCCTGACGTGATCCTTTCAGGGGAAGCAAGCTGTTTTAGTTACGTGCTGGAAGGAGAGTGGCATCTAGTGGCAGTAAGAAAGGATGGCACCTGAAAAATGGTATCAACTTTAAAAAGTGTATTTTTTCTGTCAACGTTAAAATGCTGTTTATTGTGGAGTTATAGTTAAACCTCTTACAGGAGGTTTTTTGTGTTAGTCTCTAAGTACTGACAGCATAGAACATTGTGAAAAATCTGGGACTTAGTACATACAACATTTAAAAGACAGAATTCTAAACACAAAATGGAAAATTGTAACTTGGAGAATTTACCGAAGATAGACTTTACACTTAGGAGAAAGCTGCCTCATAGATGAGGTGGTGAGTGTTCATTCAATTTAATAATTAATCAACACAAGTAGTAATGTAGGAATGGAAATACTCCAAGCACTGGTACTTAGGGTATGCTTCACTGTGGGTTTTTCAAACACCAAAAAGAGGCACAAGGAACCTAGAATGGAGCATTTGTCACAGTAATCCACGTATTGAACTGTCATATTTTAGCTGTTAATATGTCTGGCTGCAGAAACAGGGATCTCTTTGATTTGTGCAGTAGGATGAAAATTGCATTGATTAAAAACACACATTATGTTCCTGACATCCATCCAGATGTGGTGAGAACTGCAGTCACTTCAGCTGAGATCTTTACTGGTGGGATGAGGAGTTTTAAACATAGTGGTGCAAGGGCCTGGAGGGGAAACCTAATGAGAAGCAGCTGAAGGCACTTGTTTGTCCAGCCTGGAGGAGACTGACAAAGAGGGGAGACCTTGTTGTGGTCTTAAATCTCTGCTCTCTGTAACTGGTGACTTGAGGAAATGGCTGGAGCTAAGCCAGGGGAGGTTTAGGTTGGATACCAGGAAAAGGTTCTTCACCCAGAGGGTGGCTGGGCACTGAACAGGCTTCTCAGGACAGTGGTCATGGCCCCAAGGCTGACAGAGCTGTCAGTGTTTGAACAATGCTCTCAGGCACAGGGTGGGATTGTTGGCGTGACCTGTGCAAGGCTGGGATTTTGACTCTCTGATCCTGATAGGTCCCTTCCAACTCAGGATATTCTATGCTTCTCTTTTATGTAAAAAGTCTAAGAAATATTAAAGTAACTTGTATGTTTTATATCCTCTCTACTGTGCTGAGCTGAAACTGGCAGTGGGGAAGGCTGACACTGCACTAGATGGCGCGTTCCCTCTGAGTTTCACTTCTGACTCCCAAAAACTCAGTAGTCAGGTAGCTCATCTGTCACATTAGTCATCCACAGTAACTGAGGGGGAAATAAAACCTATTATTCTTCCAAGCAGTTAACAAGAGTTTGTGAGGAAATTTTTTCCCAAAAAGTTTGACTCCTGATGTGCAGAAACTGTGTATTTGTAGGTTAGCTTACCACTTCTCAAAGTTTTGTTCTGAAGAACAAAAATAATCATTGCTTGTTCTCTTAGCACAGGGTGCACGTGCTTGTAGGTTCTCCTAGTCTGTAACTATTTAAGTCAGTTAATTTTTAGGACAAGGGTAGGTGAGCTACAAGATAGATATATTTAATGTTCAGTGAATAGTTCTTTTATGAAGCTGACAGTTTTAGTTTTAATTCTGCTGTATCTCATTTGAAAAGGATCTTGACAGCAGTTATGAAATGAAATGTTTACATTACCATATTTAGGCCTTTTCTGACGTAGAGTTGGAAAAGTCAATAGGATGTTCATTTTCTGATAGTACTTTTTTTCTTTTTTTTTTTTTTTGGCTAATGGTGGACCGTTAAAAAGTCATCTTTTTTGCTGTATAGACGTATTGTCTGACATGATGAGCTCAAAAGCAAGATTGATCTACAAATTGCCTGAGCTTTGGTATTTGTACCCATTGCCTCTTCTTTACAGAAGGAAGCTGTAGTTCTTAAACTCCTCTGTGTATTTGTGATTGTGCTGAGATAGCCATTTCTATGCTGAAGAATCAAAATGCTCTCCCAGTATAAGATATCCCTGTGTTACTAGTATGAAAACTGTGAGAGTGTCCATTGTGCAATTGCCTGTGTCAGAATGTCTTGATTTAGTGTCCTTTCCCATTAATTGTCATGTCATTTTTTTTCTGAAACACTGCACGTGTCTGGATATTGTTAGTATTTTTCCCTTATTTTTTCACCAGAAACTGTTGAAATTAAACAACTGAATATTGATACTCATTTTTATTTCAAAGTGATAAATTATAACTGCTGGTTATAATTAGTAAAAATTGCAGATGTAGAACATCATGATACCTTTTCCCTGGTAACCTTACAAAATTGTTCCTCCCACCCCCAGCTCTAGTTGTAACGGTTTTCTTTACTATTTGTAGTCTGCATGTCCCATAATTTTTTTTCTGCCTATTAGGTAGAGGCAAGGCCTTGTTAAACCGTGGTTTAAATCAATATAATTTCGTGAAATGTAGATGTAATTGTATCATGCAGTAAAACACAAGCTTGCTGATTTGCCATTTTTGATTATCCTATTCATTCATCAGAAGAGTCTCCTTGTTCTTCATTTACCCTAATGTGTTGTTACTTTCTGTTTTATCTCAGTCTTTGTCGTCTGTGATCCTTAAAAGAAGGAGACTGGATAATGGTAGAAGTACCTGTCCTACCATACTGAAAATTGAGGCATGTGGAGGTGGAAAGGGTTTGTGTGTGTTAGAGAAGAATGTGGAGTTCGTGAGGATGCAGAAAGGAAAGATGCCAAATGGCAGCTTTTATGTATTTTGACTACTTGAATTTCCAGGCCTGTAGTTGGTGGAAGAGGTGAAATCACTTCTATTAGTCGTCATTTCTCACTGCATTTCAAATTCAATCGCAATTTGGTGGGGGTTTTTTTAATCTCCTTGATTGATTGAGAAGGAGAAAGAACACTGTTTCCAACAACTGCTGTAAACGGCTCTGTATTGTTTATGGTACCTGCAGAATATTCAAATTCAATTGCAATTTGGTGGGGGTTTTTTTAATCTCCTTGATTGATTGAGAAGGAGAAAGAACACTGTTTCCAACAACTGCTGTAAACGGCTCTGTATTGTTTATGGTACCTGCAGAATATTCAAATTCAATTGCAATTTGGTGGGGGTTTTTTTAATCTCCTTGATTGATTGAGAAGGAGAAAGAACACTGTTTCCAACAACTGCTGTAAACGGCTCTGTATTGTTTATGGTACCTGCAGAATATTCAGACCATTGTGTTTTACTTCAAAGCATAAATACACTAAAATGTAGTGGTGTGTTTCATAACTCACAGAAGCTCAAAACAATGGCACTACACGAGCTTTAACTGTGGGTGCATTTATGGTTTCTGGTTTGTGGTTATTTTTAGATAGCTTAGTAGTACTGCAAATTTTGTTTCTAAAAATATTTTTTTCTTAGAACTGTTTTAAAAGTGAAAATGAACATCAGCTTGATTTGTTCCAATATGTATTTAAAGGGAAAGGTGGGGGTGATGCCTTGAAGTGGCTACCTGAAAACAGAAGCTAGACAAGAATAAGAGAATAAAAGTAGCAATTTATTTGAAGACCCATCAAAGGTACACACCTTGGGAGTGTAAAACCTACAAGGGGCTCCACCCAAGATGGACGCTGGGTCACAGGTTCTTCACACTTTTATAAGTTTAGTCCATTTGCATATCAGGGTTAATTCTCCAATTATAACTTCAGTTAATGATGTAATTATAACTTCAGTAATGATGTAATAAACACCCAAGTTTGCCACTTCTCTTCAAAGGCTTTTAGTTTACACATTTTGGGGCCTGTGACAATCGAGGTGTCTTTGAAGAGTAAACCTAGAGAGGCTTTGTTCTATCTAACCAGCATGAGAAAACAGTAGTTTACAGGCCACACAAAATCTCAGAATTATGCACTAGGCAGTACAGGATTCGAAAAATATAAAAGTTAAAACCTAAGGCATCAGGGGGAGCAAGTTTTGCAACTTTGACCTAAAGCTGGCCGCCTATTTCTGAATTTAGCTCAAACAAGCTGTGTATAAAGAGACAAGCTAAAAATTGGAGGGCTTTGCTTGAGTATAATGGTAGCATGAGATTTGAGTGGCCCACCCTGTAGGCTTGTCTTCAAAGCTTAAAGATCAGCTGGGTGCAACTTGAAATGGGCAGTCTTACAAGGAGGCGATAAATACAGAAGTATCTGTCTAGTTTTAATGTTCCAACTTTTCCAAGTTTGAAAGGTTATCATGTTTTCAGGCTAGCTGAGGTTTATGTGATCCCTGTAAAGAAATGAACTGTGACTTTAAAAGTCCCTGTACTTGGAGCTGTTGGGGAAGGTTTTGTGTTTTGAATAGCCTAAATGTATTAGGCATCTTCAGTCATGTTGTGGAAAGAGCATTGCTAATATACAGGAAAAATATTTGTTTCCAGCAGGTGTTAGGATGATGAACCTGAACAAAAAAAAAAAAGCATTTAGTCAGTTTTGCCATCATTCTTACAGTTTTTACAGTCACACAATGCTATAGAAACAAAACATCCTGGAATCCAAGAATCAGTGAGGTGACACACCAATTAGAAATTTATGCTGTGTTCTTCTTCATTAGTTGCTTTGTTTTAAGAATTGAGTAATCAATCACATTGTCCTTGTGTATTGAATAAAGTCACAAATGAATAATAATTGCAGTAGCCAGTCTGTCAGATGCCACACAGGAGCTGCTGGTGATCAGGCTCTGAACCCTTTTGTGTTGCTGCTGACAGATTTAGGGGACCATCTTTCTCATAACACAAGCTCACAGACTGTTTGGCCTTTTGCTGTAAATATAGTTTGCTTTGACCTCAAGTAGTAGCTTGATAGACAAGAATGTCAGATTCTTGGGGACATGAGTTCAGTTTTATCCCTGTGGAAGGCACGGCTGCGAATGTTATGTCAGCTGCTTTGTGGCAGAAATTAA
This sequence comes from Rhipidura dahli, assembly GCA_013399225.1. Lineage (NCBI taxonomy): Eukaryota > Metazoa > Chordata > Aves > Passeriformes > Rhipiduridae > Rhipidura > Rhipidura dahli. The sequence goes on from VXAC01000847.1 coordinate 500,821, forward strand.
ACTGTGAATCAAAAGGCTTTGTGTAGCTGCAGCTTATGTTTGAGGAGGGAAAACCCCCAGACATCCATGTTTTTAGGATCCTTTCATGTTACATTACCTACCTTGTTTACTTGCTCTTTGTTATTGCTTTGTCGTTTTAATATGGTGATTTGGGATTTGTATAAGAATTGACTTGCTTATGCTGCTCCTCTTACTAGTTACAGAGGAGTATGTACCTATTAACACCCTCTGGCAAATTTATTCCTTCTCATACTGTTTCTTCTGATGTCTTTGGTTATAAAAATGTCTTCTCTGAGTAGGTCTTCAAAATTATTTGCAGGTCTTTTCAGTTACTCATTTTTAAATAAATTAATCCCTGACTAAGATCTTACAGGGAATTTAACTTTTTTCCCAGATACAGTTAAAAAACTTCAGGACCAAAAGCATGACATGGAAAGAGAGATCAAGAATCTTCACAGGAGACTCCGGGTGGGTAAAAACCGAAAAAGTCAATAAATTGTAAGCTTAGAATGTTGTAAGACCAGCATATGAAATTGTGAAAAGATAGTATGATTAGATATAATGCAAATAAAATAATTATTTCAGAGAGACAGGCATAATGGGAATAGATTTACTAACCTATAGACAATAAACAATGCAAAAAATTTCTCAGTGTCACAAAGATAGGATGTTGGGCTTAGGAGAAAATGTTCCTATATATTTTGATGTGGAGTTTAATATTATATATTCTTCTCCTCCCCTTTGAAAATTTTATTTGTCTCCAGAAAAGAAAATAATGACTTTCAAAGTCTAGTTAATTCCAGGAAAACCTCTTCAATTTGACTTGTGAGTTAGGTTGTGCCCAACACTGGACAAGTGCCTCTGTCATTCCTGTAAATCGTTTCCTTTAACAGCATAGGAAAACTATGAATAATAAGGATAACTTTTATTTTTAACTTCTAAATTCATGCTTCCAGGAGGAGTCAGCAGAATGGCGTCAGTTCCAGGCAGACCTGCAGACTGCAGTGGTTATAGCCAATGACATCAAATCTGAGGCCCAGGAAGAGATCGGGGATCTAAAGCGCAGGTTGCATGAAGCTCAGGAGAAAAATGAGAAGCTCACTAAGGAGCTGGAGGAGATAAAGTCACGCAAGTATGCAAATGACAACAGGGATATATGGTCTCTTTTGCAGGCGAGGTGCAGTTTTAGAAATCCAGTTTCTTAATTATTGAGACTCCAGAAGTTTTTAAATCCTCCCACTGTGAGGATTTGTATTTCAGCAAGCTGCTTTATGCTGCTTTTAGCAGTCAAGATAGGTGCACTTACAACAGCAATATTTGTTTCTTTATACTGTATGCTTCATCCACCCAGGGTTTTACAAAACCAGGTTGGAGTGGAGGATTTTTCCAGTTTAACAGGTAAACATGATTTCGCTTCCCACTGTGCGAAAAACAAGCAGTGTTGGCTTTTCTGTACCATCATTAATATTTCTTATTAGCAGCCAAGGCTTTTGGTGTGGTTAAAAACACAGCTGGGTTTTTACCTGAGAAGAAACCTTCATCTAGTTCTGCATATGACTTGCACTGTTTTCTTTCCACTGATAATTAGAGGTGCTTTGCATATAAAAACAAAAATAATCCAAATTGTGATGTATTGTGGCTTGAATTAGGTGCTCCAGATACTTCGAAACTGAGTTATATGTCTTTCAGAAGCATGAAAGTCCTCAAACAGGAACATCTTGGACAGCAGCATTTAAACCTGACTGCATTGTCTCTAGGGGTCAGATACGTATATAGCTTACAGTAATGGTGCTTGTGGTGTGTATATAGTGAACAATTGTTTTCTGCATGGATGGGAATTTTGTAGGATTTACATCACATTTAGCCCAGCATCCAATAGGATAGGAGATAGCACAGGCTGTGAAACTTGGGGAAAAGCTGATGCTGCCTAAAGATATATGCCAGAAATATATTCTTATCTCCTTAGTATTAAATTGTTTTCCATTTATTCAGGTGGGAAAAAATTCTCCCCTCTGAGATGATTATTTTAATATGGAATCATGAAATCTTTAAGTCTTAATTTTTTCCATCTGTGTGTGGGGGAGAGATAGGAGCAGGAATTAAGCCTTATATCAAATATTGATTTGGTAGACTTTTTTACCAGATGCTAAGCTCTCTTGCTGACAAATAGTAAGAATTTACCGTGATAATTTGGGTTGATAATCTATTTCTAAATTGCAGTGGAAAGAAAGCTAGGTTAATGTAATGACCCATTTGGACCATAGATTTTACTTCAGGTTCAATTTGTGTTGATTTTTTTAAGACTTTGCAGGTTAAAATGTTTTTAAAATATTCTAAATGAGATGCACATTGACTTCAGGCAGGAAGAAGAACGTGGTCGAGTGTACAATTACATGAATGCAGTAGAGAGAGATTTGGCAGCTCTGAGACAAGGAATGGGCCTGAGTCGCAGATCATCCACCTCCTCAGAGCCAACTCCCACTGTGAAAACGCTCATCAAGTCCTTCGACAGTGCCTCCTCCCAAGGTGAGTTCCACCAGCCAGAGCAGCAGCTGCCCCAGGCTGCCCTTCTGCGTGTGTTGACATGGTCACCTCTGATGGCTCAGCTAATTCAGAGGCAAGCTGCTTTATCCTGTCATGACCTATAAGTGATGGCTGAAACAAACCAACCCAAACTGGATTGCAGAACAGATTGTTCACTGCAGTTAAGTATAAGCATCCTTTTTTTGTCTTGTCTTTGTTTTTTTCTTTGCTATTGCATTGCCAGTGACTCATATGCTGGATGCTTTGATTCAGTGCTCCTGTATAATAGAAATACGTAAACACATATGACACACATAATTATAGCTGGAAGCACAGCTGATTTCAGCCTGATTATTAAAATATGAAGTTAATGTACCAAATTAAGCATTTTAAAAGCCATGTAATAGCTTGAACTGCGTTTATTTCTTTTAATAACTTATATTCTTATATTCAGAGCTCTGATGAAAGTTAAAAGTAAGATCCAGCTAGTATCCACCTATTGAAAGATATAGGAAATATTTTCTAAAATGAAAGGAGTCTCACTCTTGAGACTTTACTATGATTCTGATTGTGGGAACAAGTGTTGTTCTTCTCTATAGGTGACCAGAATACGGAGTCCAAGTTATTATTCTGAAATGAGAAACACTTGGGTTTCACCTTTAGCAGTGTATGAGACCTTGTATGAATTAAAATATTGCCCTTGCCACGTCTTTGGGTTTTGAATTTCATGTCCAATAAAGTCTCATGTAAAAAGGCTTGGTCTGAAGCAGACTAAGCAGAGACTTGCAGTACAGTACTGTGTACAGCAAAGCTGCTTTTGACTGCTTAGAACCAGGAAGTTAAGAAACAAAACCATCTCTGTTATTTAATGATTCTGTAATGCTTCTATTTCCATGTTTTCTGTTTTTGTTCATAGGTATTTACAGTTACTTTACTGGTGTTAATTTAGAAGGTTTTTTTAATGTGTTACTGGAGGAAGGTACTTTCTTGCCAGAGTTAGTTAAGTTAAATGATAAATCCCCTCTTCCGCCTTTGTAATCTTTTATTTCAAACTAATATCTGCCTTCTACCTCAGCATTCATATCTAATCATGTTGTTAAATAATCAGATGACTGATTCACCAATTCAGATTTTTTCTGGTTTCGTACATTTCTAAACATGTTATTTGTTTAATCCCAAAATTTAAGGTATATAATGTCTAGTGCTTATGGGCTTTGATTAGAACCTAGAAAGGAGAAGCAGATGATGTAGTTTATCTTTCTTGTATTACTGGCAGAGCCAGGAGCCTACTGCTATCTCTTTAGTTGTCTGAAGATCAGAGAACTTGTAATGTCATGATTTACATCTGCCAAGGTAATAGTATCCTGCACCTTAGCCTTGTCCACCCCCAGCAAATTTATGCTTTTACCATGGATGATAGAAAGACAGAAAATGAAGGTAATTGCAGGGGAGTAAATGTGTAGGCATACTTTCAAACGACTTTTCAGTCAATTGCTAATTGAAATTCTGAAAGTGTGATCTGGTAAAACTAGTAATGTAAAGTACAATGTGCGAGTTGGCTTTAGCAGTCTCCTGTTGCACTGCAGAACAGTGTCATGCTCACAATGGCTTCCTTTCCATGTTCCTTCTAGTTCCAAGCCCTGCTGCTGCCACAATTCCTCGCACTCCCCTGAGCCCAAGTCCCATGAAAACCCCCCCAGCTGCTGCTGTATCCCCTATGCAGGTGAGTGTTTTATGACTGCACTTCTTGTCTGTGAAGAAGATTGTGTGAAACTACAGGCAGCAACACACCATTGGCTGACTTGCTGGGGAAATAATGATAAAATGCTGCCTTAAGTAAGTAACTACTAAACTGTTCAGTCTAACAAGAGTCTTTTACTGAGAACCATGTTGGAAATTTGGAAGTTCTTGTTAAATATTCCCAACCATTGCTATTCCTGTGCTACTAAAAAGCATGAGAGGAAGACTTTTGCATTCCTTAGTTGTAGAGTTGCTGTTTGTCAGTTCTTAGTCCTGTGCGTGGCAGGGAAACAGCAGTAATCCCCTTTGGCAGTGGACTAAGGTCTGTGCAGAATCTGTCAGCTATCATCAGCGTAAATGTATCTTTCAATACAGGCGTTACGAGGGAGGATTGAAATAATTGCTAATTTATGATCTTTGTTAATTTTGTACTGACAAGGTTTGGCCAGTGGATGATGGTGCTGTGTATTTTGTGCTGTCCCCTCTGAAGCTAATTCCTTTTGCTTAGCTCTGAGCACTGAGATGGCATTGCCAGAACTCTCCTGGTTTTATTATCTCACTCGCTCTGGGAAGTGAGATTTTGGCAGAAGCCATCAAGTGTAAGGACAAAGCAGAGGAGACCAGATTCATAAAGAAATATCAAAGAATATACTTTTTTTTACTCCTTCAGTATCCATAATTCTCCTGTTGCCTTTAAGATACTGCCATCCAAAATTCCAAAACTTGATTTTTACTATAGGTCACCACGATTTGGTAATAAATTCTCTCTGCCTGAACTGAGGACTCTGTATCCATATTAGCTTTTAGTCCTTAAGGAACAGTACCTGTAACAGACTGACTCACTGTTCTCCTTTTCTCAGACTAGTGCAGCTTTTATTAATTTAAGAGTGAATTTCATGAAACAGATAGCCTTAAAGCAAAAAGAAAGAATTAAATGTTTTGTTGGGAGACCTTCTGCTGCTTCTTGTGGTTCAGTCACTCTTGACAGCAGTTTTCTAAACTAGTTAAATGTGACAAGTTTGCTGACAGATGCTTTGTTCTTACTGATCTGTCTTCATATTCCTGTTTGTTTCTCTGCTCTTGTAGGAGGCAGACTTAATCTCATGTTCTAAAGGGCTGAACCAGACCTTTGGCAGACCGACTTTTTGGTGAAGCCTAAGGCTTATCTCACTTTATTTACCTGTAAATTAACCATGAACCAAAGTAATCTTTTAGAATACAGCAGGACTGCTCAGGTTTACAGCTCTTGTTTGATGTACTTGATCTGCCAGAATTACTTGAATTTTGAATTCAACTTCTGGTATAGACCCAAGCCATTAACAGCTGGATACTCATTAGTGGGAAACATCGCCTGAAAAACAAAAGGGAGGGTGTGTAAATGAAAACGGCTTCTATTGTCTTTCTGAAGATAGGTGGTTTTCTTCAAAGTGCCTGTAATTATTGAGAAGGCAATTGGATTTCATTACCTCAGTTTTGTGAATATTTTCTGCTCAAGAGAGAAGGGAGTTGAGTTTTCTTTGTTTTCATATTGCTGCCTTATTTTCTACTGTTGCGTTCTGTGGTATTTTTAAACGTTTTTTTGTTTGTGCTCTCTTGCAATTGAAAAGCAAGATTTTAATAGGGAATCACAATGTGAGTTGACTTACTGGCTCCCATCTTATAGAAGTCATCCATGGTTTAGGGTCTTTAAGGAAAGGTGGATCTCTGTATGGGTGTTGCAGTGTTTACTATCATTAATCTTGGTTGTTTTTAAATGCTATCACAGGGGAAATATTTACATGGGCACCTACTGAGAAACTGGCACAGTGTCGATACTTTGATAAGATGGATTGGTTGCAAAAAACATTGTCCAAGTACAGATGCATCAACCATGTGCTTTGTCTTTGGACTGTGTCATGAATTTCCTCAGTCTTGAAGAGTTTTTGTTTGCTTGGTTTGTTTTTCTTTACAGCTGTGTGTGCATGTGTAATGAGATAGATTCTTGGATATCCTGCAACTCAAAACAAACAAACAAAACCCTTTCTGGCTTCAGGTCCAAGTCTGCAGTGGAACATAGCTGTGTTTTACTATGGCTCTTAGCAGTACTGTAAAACAATTTAGGAAGAGAAGTATGAAGAGAATGCTCTTCAGAATGTGAAAACATCCCTGCTGGGTTAGCCCAAAGCTTAGCTGGTCTGGTATGCCACTGGGAGTGATCAAAGCAGATGCTTAGGGAGGAATACAAGGACAAGGGAGTGTATCTGCTGCTTTCCCTGGGTACTTTCTTTTTCTGTTTTGTAGCTGAAGGGTTCTCTGAAGCAGACATGGTTTCAGATTTACAGGTCACCACTGAATGTCCTGTTTGCTTTGAGCATATAAACTTCCAGGGTTCAAGCAATTTAGTGTCAAAGACATCCTATATGTTAACTAGTTAATATGTGAAAAACTGTGTTCCGCGATTGCCACATGTAGGTGCACTGGCGTGAGCTGCAAAGTGATCGGAAAGAGGTACCTGGAGAGTAGGAGATCGTCATGTTTCCTTCCATAGCTGACAGCAGACACAAGGGTGACTAGTCAGAAGCCAAATATTTGGAGTTGAAGTGATTAGTTCATCCTGCCATAGCTCTGTTTCAAATTTAAAGCATCTCCCAAAGACCTGTGCACTGCTGCTAATAGATGAAGGCAGGTGAAAGTAGATAAACATCAGTTGGTTCATTTTCCTCTGGTTTGCAGTGTATTAGTCACTGTGTTACTGCTGGTAGCTGTAAGATATGGAATAAGGAACCAAACAGTGTCAACAGGAGCAAAAAGACAATCAGTTTGTTTTTCTGCAAAGAGACGAGACGAATACACAGCAAGTTATCAGTTGAGTGATAAAGCCACTTTCTGACAATATCCATAAAGGATGTTTGTTTTTAAGTGATAAAGGTATATAGTTGTCCAGCTCCGTTACATACCTGTGTTTCCTGGTTGAGCTCTGTACTCCCCTGTCTTTGTAGTGCCAGTCCCAAAGCTAACCAAAATTAAATATTTTTATTTTAGCCTCATTATCCATTTTAGCTGTTTCCTGGGATGGGGAGATGCAGTGAAATGGCTCACTTTGGTACAGTTCTTGTCCTTTAGTTAGGAAATATTTGGGGGGGGGTTTAAGTAGATGATGTAAGTGTGCAATACCAGCTCTTAGGGGAAGCTGTTGTGGGCATTTCTGTGCATGGCTCACAACCACAGTCACTTTCACCTTTAAAAGTATAATCTTTGTCGTGCATGTGCAGGACATTGGATATATGAAGTGATGAAGTTCTTCATGCTGTACAATGGCAGTTGTTCTCTCCATTTGATTTCTAACACAAAAGCATAACTCTAGTTTGACTCTAACTGATGAATAAGTAGCCCTGTAATCCTGCCTGTGCTCTGGCATGCTGTAAAGTGTATACTGTTAACTTGTTTTAATCACAATTCTGGATTTGTCTGTCTTGCCTACATAATTGAGGCAAGAGAAACATCTGACCTTTAGTATTTTATGAAGATAAGACTCATTTAACCTTGGGCCAGATGGAGACCTGAAAGAGTTTTCAGGATAAACACATTAGTGGACTGATTATGATTAAATATTGGAATCTAATAGAAAGAACAGGGCGAATAAAGAATGAACTATAATTTGTAATAGGCTCTTTGAAATGGTTAATTTGAAATAATTGTGGGCGATCCTCCATGAGTCTTCAGCAACTGAATCTGAGTTTCAGTAACTATAAGGGTAATTATTGCTTTGAACAGTTCACCATGTGAAACTAAAATGCTTATTTTAGTCCTATTCAGTGCTTACTGAATTCTGTGTTATAAGTCTTAATGTATCTGTGATCATGTGCTTGCTAAAAGTCATATATTCCTAAATATTTTGTATGAAACTTGAGAACAAAATGCTCAATTCATAGCTATTTAGAGGAGAACAAAAATAAAACTGACCTGAGAAGGCAAAAAAAAAAAAAAATTATGTTATATTACATCCTTGACAAATAATGAAGTGTCTCTCTCCATTTGTGCCCAGAGCATCTCAATTAAATGTGTGGGAACAAAAGCTCTTGACATTCTGAATAAACCCCATTTTTTCAGTAGTGTTTTTCTTAGCAAAGAGTACTTTGGGTCACTGTACCCATTACACCCTTATCCCAGCTTTCCAGGAAAGCACAAAGCTGTAAAGGCTTATGTTAATAATGCACTAAAACATTGACTTTATATAGGGGGTTGTATTGGTTTAAATAAACACATCAAGTTTAACCAGAACAGGTTTGTTCAAACAAAATATAAATGAAGGTGAGAATTAATACAAAAACTGTGAGAGAGTTCATAGACACAGAACATTGATCTGAGGAACAGGTTCAGTCTAAAGAAGTAAATGTTGCAGGATCAAGGCATAGTCAGATTGGCAAAAGTAAAGGTTTTTAAAGTAAAGAAGGAAAAATTTTCAAAGGTTCCTTTAATTTCATAGTTCTTTGAAATTAGTAATAATGTAATATCTGAGTTTCTAAAGCTGATTCTGCAACTCCACATTTCTTTTTTTACCTTCCAGTTAGGTTTGACAGAAGTATTTTTCCATTTCAGAGACATTCCATAAGTGGGCCAATCTCGGCTTCAAAACCCCTTGCTACACTGACAGACAAAAGACCAAGCTATGCAGAAATTCCTGTTCAAGGTACTGATTCAAGTTCATTTAAACTTTATTTTTAGCACTGCTATTAATACTTTTAAAAAAATTATTTAGTATCCAAAGCATTATCATGTTACATGCTTTTTATTATTGAAACACCTTTATAGAATCGTAGAATAGCTTATGGTTAAGTTCTTTTTACTTGTGTTTCATCACATGTGGTGGTGTAACATAAAGATGCTTTTTTGAATTTTCAACAGAACCACAATTTCATGCTGATAACTTGACATTATTCTGACAATAATAATATTAGTGTGCATAAAGTAAGATCACTTGTAAAATCAAGATAAGATAATTTCAGGGACATATCTTGCAGCTGTCCCAGATATTAAAAAACCCCAGCTCTGGGGTTACATTATTTGTGTGGTTGCCGGTTTTTTAACCCCCAAAACGAAACAAGGATGATGGTTGGCATTGTATTGCATGTGAATACTAAAATAAACATATTAAGTATTGAATCTTCAGGAGCCAGATGAAAAATTGAATGGAATCGAGTGTTGATTTATCTATTTCCCAATATTCCCCTGTTCTGTGAACTTTGTTTTGTCTCTCAAAACACTGTTCACAATGTGCTCTTCCTGTGAGAATGAATGGCTATCATGTGTTGGGTGTAGCTCTCTGATTTATGCCTGCTTTAGGGGCTTTTTGTGTGTAGATGTTTCTCAAGATAATCCCCATATGACTCCAGGCTGAATATTTCCTCTCAGTTTGGTATTCCTGAGGTCTGATGTTTTCTAAAGGGTTGGGTTTCTTATTTCTGCAGCACTTCATAATAGTCTGTATGTGCCAGATTTCCTTCTTGCTTTTGTTGAATCCATATTGAGGCTATTTGTACAATGCAGCTGCAGTTTTAATTTTAGAAACTTTGATATTTTTAGGAATATTGAAATGCCTTTCCAAGAAGATAATTCAGGATTCTTTAATTGTTACAGAGTTCACGGGTAGACATAAGCTTAAACACAAAATGAGTGGTATGTTTTACATGGCTTTTGTGTTTTCCTTAGAGTCAGTGAATGCAGGAGCAGGACTATGTTCCAGTAGTGAGGCTACCAGGCAGAATTCCTGTTTACAGCCATACAGATATATTTTTAATGTATCTCTGTATGTTTCTTATGTCATATTTTCAACTAATAAATGGGGTTTCCCTTTCCTTAATCCTTGTTTCCATGGGTTTTAAATTCAAATTACTGTCTTCTAAATGTTTCTACATAGGAGTATGTAACCCTTTTGTTTGCAGTTTTTACTTGAAGGATTATTTCATAATAGGAAATAGCTTTGTTTTTGTTGCTACAGAAAATTAATTTTGCTGTAGTTTTTTTTAACTCGTTGGCATTATGCAGAACTAATCTTGCAATACAATATGTAAATGCACCTTTTATACTCACTCCACGGAGGAAGAAAGTAAAAAATATGTAGTTTTATTTAATAATTTAAAAAAAAACACTAAAGCCCAAAAAATGCCAATTCAACAAACCAGAGAGGAGGAAAAAAGAAATCACCTGAGGGACAGAGCAATCTGCTTTACCACTGAACATTGTGAAGGGCATTTTGAGTATTTTTGGCCATGTGCTGAATGGGGGTTCCTTTCTCAGCCTTTTGGTTTAAAGATTTTTTTTTATACCAGGGCATGTGGATTAGCAATTGGCTTTAGGGAAAAAGGATTAAGGTGGTCATGGTGTATTCCTAGTGCACTTCACTGGCAATGGGCACTTTTAGGGCTTCTCTGTCTTCCAGATAAAATCAATTGCTCTCCCTAAAATAGCTAAACTCGGGCACTGGTGGGCAATATTCATGACTCAAACCTAAATGTCTCACATTTGACTGGAATCTCCAGTAATGATGATCTCCTTCCTTTTATTTTGTCCAGAACATTTGTTGAGAACATCCTCCACCAGCCGGCCAGCGTCTCTGCCAAGAGTCCCTGCTATGGAAAGTGCCAAATCTATTTCAGGTAATACCCCAGGTTTTAGGTGATCAGGAAAATTAGGAACTCTCATTTCAGCCATGTACTTACAGGTCTGCTTTGTGACTGGCATAACCTATAAATATTCTTCAATATTGCTGATGGTGGTTGCCAGACATTTGATGCTAACTTTGGATTTGAAGAAACCAGACTTGCTAAATAGAAGTTTATGCAGAGTGTTAGTTTACTATCAAGCTGTATATACTGATATGTCAGTATCAGCAGGGTCTTCTAAAACCAAATCTTTAGGAATTCTAGCACAAATAGTGTGGTACTGTGAAAATGATGCTTTGTATAACCTAGGCAGAATTGGTTTTAGAAAAACATTTTTTAAAAAAAGCCTATATTTGTGTAAATGCTTACAAGTTTTAGATAGTTTTTGTTTGTCTTAAAAACCAAAATGCTTGTGTCTGGTATTTATAAATTAATGTACTTGCCCCCAGGTCATTAGAAATAAGTCTCTGATTTAAGTTCAGAGTTGAATCTTTGATTTGCAGAAACATAAACAATGGTGACTATTTAAGTATAAAGGTAAACCTCATACTTTTAACTGGAAACTCTTCCATGTAGAGAACATGTAACAATTCCAAATTTGGTTTTATGGAGTACAGTACTTGTGCTTTCATTTGAAAGAAAAATAATTTCCTTTGCTAAAAGGAAGCAAACTTTGTGGAATGTGGCTGACTGGGCTCAGGTCAACATTTGATATACTTGATGATATTTAATTAATGTCCAGAGCATCACATACATGTCAATTCTTCATTTAAATTAAATGGAAATAAAACAGCTGTCATCTCTAAACTGATTTGGTTTTCTTTTTCCTTAACTATGTGAAGTTTCACAATGTAACTATTTGGACTAGAGGAAAATAAATGCTTTGATGTTAAAATTCCTTCTCATTCATTAAATCCTTCAAATGGAAGTAGTGATATTTCGTTAAGATACATCCATTAAATTTTCTTTGCTTCAAAATACAGGCTTGATCATAAATGTTTCTCGTGCAGTCTAAATCATTCATATTTCCAAAGTGGAAAGTATCAGGAAGGATGTTGAAACCTAGTATTAGATATAGGTTTCTATGCTTGGTTTCTGAACTAATGCTTGTCTGAGAGCAAGTTTGAAAGATTTTATGTTCGCAAATGATAAATGTATGGGCAATGCCCCCCTTAGTGTCTCGAAGAAGTAGTGAAGAAATCAAGCGGGACATCAGTGCCCCTGATGGAGCATCTCCAGCATCTCTCATGGCAATGGGTACCACCTCACCGCAGCTGTCCCTCTCATCTTCTCCTACAGCATCGGTCACCCCTACAACCAGAAGCAGAATAAGGTAAAAATCCTTTATTTGGGTTAATTCCACAGCTGTCTGTCTGGATACCTCTAGTATATCATATTGGTGCTGAGACTGCACACTCCACACAGCAATGATCTTCACTAATCTGTAAGAGCTTCAGAAAGGGTTTTCTGCAGCTCACTATTTGTTTTAAAAGTTAGACTAGAAGTTAAGCTTTCTAAAACTTATAAGTTTATACAAGAACTTTATACTCCACTAGGAAAGTGAAGTCATGTCACTAAATAATACCAGTTCAAAATACCATGAAGCCAAATTCAGGAAGTGAACTTACAGCACATGGAGTAGATCGTGCAGACTGGCTTGGACTCAGGGAGACCCTGATAAACCTTAACTTCTGTAATCCCAGTTGAAGACAAAAAGCAGCATGCCCAGGTCTTAATTCCAGACACTGGCAAGTCTTTTTAATAACCATGAGTGAATGGGCCTGGGTTTTTTGTCCCACATATGGAATCATAGTGCAAGTCTGAGCAACAAATGGCCAGACAACCTCCTTTGACTAGTAAGACAAAAGATAAGTCTGTGGTAAATTTAAAACTTTTCCTCTCTGTTGTGTTATCAGTCAGAGGATTTCAAAGTATTTAATCCTCATGTTATCCAAGTGAAATATGTCCTCAGCTCTGCTTCATACATTGGAAAACTGGCAGACAAAGGTTAAATAACTCTGTCAAGACCATTTCTCACAGAGCTGCTTGACAAAGCATTTGTACAGTAGAAGTATCAAACTCTCCATGTTCAGAGGCATTTGCAATATGTAAAATATTCTGAGGTAATCACAGCTGTGGGTGCTTTTGAAAGTGATTTCCCTGAAATCAGCCTGAGACAGGCCTCAGTGCTGCCCTCCTTTTATTGTGCAGAAATTAAACTGAGTTTGTGGGTGCTTTACTACCAACAATTAATGTGTATGTTAGCACCGCATTTAAACCGAGTACATCCAGAAATAAGTTTAAAAAAAAGTAAAACACCTGTGTATGAACTTTGAACTGGTAACATTGAGTTGTATTGGTGTCAGCCTGCAGACTGGAGCAAATAGTGTGGCATTCCAGGCTGAAATTGTACAGTTATAATTATGAAATCATTACTGTGCTGCCCAACCGTTGCCTGCAACATTCAGTACTGCAAAAGACTTAATGGGCTGTGTAGCAGTGGGTGTGTGGTGATGAGTGTGGCCTTTGGAGCCACTCTGAGTGTCACTGCTGGAGTTCAGTTCATTACATGATCATGTTTCTCTGTTTTCCCCTACCTTTTTCTGAAAGTTATTGGAAGATAAACAGTTATCAGTGTAGTTCACGAGAACAAATACTTGCAGTTTTCTGTTTGCTGTTAGAGTTGAAACTTCGTTAGCTCTTTGATTTGGAATGCAGTTGACCTAATGTATGAACATGTAAGATTTGTATGTCAAGCCATTTCTCATTGTCTCCATACAACTTAATGCTAATTTATTTTCTTCAGCAGTGTTTTCACAACTGTGAGAACCTGATATAAACCATGTGCTCTTGCTGGAATTTGAGAACAGGCTGTACAGCTCCCTCATGACTAAACAGTATGTTTAGCGTAAAGAGAGAGGGATATTTCTATTTGAGTTCTATTGTTGCCCCAGATCTGTTCTTCAGTTCTCATAGTGTTGCATAACCCTTATTGTAGATTGAATATGCAATCCCATTGTTACTTGTTTCAGTCACCAAAGGAAAAAATACACCAATGTAAGTTGTTGATATTTGTATTGATTTAAGAACTGAAGTACAGAATTTCTTGAAACATCATTCTGGCTCTGTGGTGCCTATGAAATTTAGATACAGTGACCTATTCAGATAATTTATTTCATATTTAAAATACACAATTATTGACTTCCTTGTTGTGTTAAATCAAGATGAGCAGTTAGGTTTGAAGGCTCAGCATCAAAGATAGCAGTTACTGTTTTGTGTTTACTGTCCTGCTGAGCATATATTTTCATGGGTATTTCAACTGTTATCTCTTCCTAAGTAACTTTGAGATCCTGCCCATCCATATGTCGGTGAAGACTGGCCAAGCAAATTGCAATACATGTACTTAAGATTAGTGCCTTAAAACATTTCTTTGTCTATTGGGCCATGTTCTCTTTTATGCATTGACCAAGAGATGCTGATACATGGAACAGTCTCTGGTGTTCTGTTTATAGCACACATGCAGGAAGAAATCCACATTCCATGGATGCTTTCTTTTCCCTTAGCAGGAGCTGGAGAATTGCTACCTGTAAATCTGCAGCAGATGATATTATGTATTTCCACATTCCACCTCTCTTTCCAGTCACTACATGAGCTGTAAAGAACAAAGAGTTGAAGATTTGAGAGTGACTGTGTACAATCCCTGTGTCTTTTGGGAAATATTCAGAAAGAGTAACTTAGGATACCATCTCTGTGAATGCTCTGAAAACCTTGCTTTCATCTGATAGGACTCTTTAAAAATGGCATATGGGGAAGTCTTTGCAATTCACTGATAGCTATCGTATTTTAATTTTCCAAATGGAGATTATTAAAAATAAGAACAACCTCTGGCACACTTCACATGCAGTAACTAATATCCATAGTGGTGTAGTATTTGCTCTTTTTGTCAAAGACTGTTTATATTAATATCTATAGAAATACTGAATTATGTTATTAGGCCACTAAAGAAATATTAGCCTCTTAATATATATTTTTTTAATCTAAGAATTCATTTCTGAAGCCTGGTAAAGAGATGCTTGTAATGTAAGACAAATGAAAAAATGGCCAACTTAGGTTGTTCTTTTCTTCCCCAGTCTTTTCTTAAGAAAAAAATTACTTAAGATAGCTTGAAAAACTAGAATTGAAATGAATTGACTGCTTTTATTGTGCTAATACATCGACTGGCAGATCAGCCTACAGAGATCTCCCCCTTCTTTTTTGAGAGCTCCAGGTCTCAGGCAAATATTCTGTTAATAAAGCCCTGCTGCTCATATGCAAATTGTTGTTTCAAGGTGACATTTGTAATCAGCCATGAAATACAAAAGAGATAGCATCGGTTTATTCTCTTTCTAAATACAAAATAAAGTCACTTGAGTTAGCTTAATGGCTCAGACTGGAACTTACTGTGTTGTGAGTTTAATTTTTCAAATTCTTAGAAAGACATATCATTGAGGTGCAAAGACCTAGTAAAAAAAAGCTTAAAGGAGAAAGAAGGATGATTTGCTAATGAAATAATAACTCTCAAGTCTTTTGCAGGTATTCCTGTGCGTTCTGTTTTCAGTCAGTAGTGGTGTATCATGCTACTTGGAATGTGCCAAGAATTTGTCCTTCTATTTAAGCCTTTATAAATACCTATTTCTATTGTGTTATAAGCTCTTCTGGCCTTGTTCCTAGGGAAGAGAGGAAAGATCCCTTGTCTGCCCTAGCAAGAGAATATGGAGGCTCCAAGAGGAACGCCCTGCTGAAGTGGTGCCAGAAGAAAACAGAGGGCTATCAGGTACCTGCCGAGCTGGCTAACGCTGCAGGCCAGCAGTGGAGCCTGCCCGTGACACAGCCCAGGCTGCTCCACACCTGACTGCATAGACTGAGTGGCCCTGGCATGTACTGTACCCTCCCCTTGGAACGTGTGCTCCAAGTCCTGCTCCAGCAGCAGCAGCTCCTCAGTCACTTTGCTCCATGCAGTAACAGCTTTTTCTTAAGGGGGCAGCTGCCCTCCCATTGAGGCACTTGAAATCAGCCTTTCACAGGTTGCACTTCTGAAACTGGAGCTGAAACTTTATCAATGTAAGGTTTAAATTAATGTTTTCCAAATGCAGCTAGAGTACCATTTCTCAGATTCCAGAGATTTTTTTTATAGGTAATTATCATAGGGTTTTTTTAGGATCTTTGAATGCACTCCCATTTAGCCTCTTAGGGACAGTTTGTTTTGTGAAGGTGGCATTGTCTTGCATTTTGAACGTGGCTCTCCACTGTGGTTAACAGACTTTTTTTTTTTTTTCACTCGGTCCAAATGTTATCAGAAGCCAAAAGAACTAACAAGATAACTGTCCAGAGTTCTCCTGATTACATTATTTTTTCAAAAGAATAGTGGCTTCAGCAAACTAAACCAGGATGTTAATAGTCTGACCATGATGTATTTGTTTGGTTAACTTGTATTGAAAGTGTTTGGAGTTCGCAACACAATCTTCAGTTTAAGAACTTTACTCTTTCCATGACTTGAGCCTCACAATGCAGGAGGAAGTTGAGAGCCGCATAACAGGATGGTCGCCCATCCATAGGAAAAGTCCTCCTTCAGCACAATGGACAGGCTGTGATATAAGCCCTCCCCCTCTTCCTGTGGCACGTCTGATACTAAACTGTGCTATTTCTGAGGATAAGCAGCTTTGTGTAAAGAGCCTTTCTCCTTCCCCACATTTTAAAAAAGGCAGGATGTTATATTTCTTTATAAATCCTCGAACTAAGTGCGAAAATATTTTCCCATATTGTCTTGAAATGAAAGATGAATTTGACAGCTTCACTAATCTGGTTAGGAAAAGTGATAGAAATTATTCCAAACTTTTCATTCTGTAGTTGTGTGCACATGAAAGAATATGCTTCTGATTCTACAGATTACTGCTTGTAATTTCTTGAGTTTTGTAAACACTGGTAACAAAGTATAGGTTTTGAGAGTTTCTGTACTTGCTTCAAAACCTGCAGCATGGTACAGCTCATGCACAGAGCATCTGCAGAGCCACTGCAATGCCTTCATTTAAACTGTAAGATAGTATCAGGAGGTTATATTAAGTTGGTTCTTGGAGAAGAATGTATTTTGCTTTAGGCACATTCATTTTTCATTTCTTTGTTGCACAGAATGTGATTATTTTCAGCATCGCCTGAAATTCAGTTCTGGTTGAACAACGTGTTGGTGGTGTTCTAATGTTTTAAACATACCCAGCACTGTATTCATTGTGAACAGTGCTTATCCAGCTTTCTGGCATTTCAATGTTATCAATACCAGATCAGAATCTTTATTTTCAGTGAATCGCTACTTCATTTTAATTTTATTTTAAAATAGTGTGTGTTAAAAACTGACAAACAGTAAACAAGCATCAGAGTAATGAAGATCTCCCTTCTTCAGTCAGTCCTGCTTAAAGGTTCTCAGCACTTCTTCCTTCCCTGTCATCCAGGCATGGACAGTATACCCTCTTTACCTCCAGGTCTTGCTGGTGTCTCACACTCTGCCACGGTTCCCTTTTCTCCCCATTATAGTTTCCTATAATTAGAACTTCTACTTTTCCTCTGTACCACTGTTGCTTTTGTTTGGTTTAGCACCTGGGTTAGAGCCACCACGTGCTTTTCTGAGCTGCAGGTACATGCTGGCTGCCCAGCCCTTCTCTGTCTCTGAGCTGCTGCAGGAGCCTCACGGAACATGAGTCCTAAATATCACAGCCTTTTCCTCTAGGAAAAGCAGTAGATCACTTTCTATCCAGTCACCAATTTCCAGTCACAAATTACCAGCTTGTCCAATATTAGCTGTAAATATGGAAGGCTAAAGGCAAGATACTTGCAAATTGAGTCTGTAACAAGTTCCAAAATGACCTGGAAGATTGTAACCATCCTTTGGAAACAAAAGAAAAGGAAGTGTTAGAAGCCTTTTGTCTCAGAATAATTATTTTTTAAATTTTGTCCTATTCATATTAAACTACCCATACTTAAGTAAAACCCTGTAAACCAGTATTTTTCGAGTATGTCTTTGCCAGCACAGAAAGATGTGTTTCCTTCTATATCCATTGGCAATCAATTTTTGTCTTGTTTTCTCCCTCTCACCTGGAGGTGATGGCTCACAGCTGTAGGTTTTAATGCATAAATGCATGTTAGGTATTTATAGAAAATTATTTCAGCTGTTGGTGTTTCACAGGGAAGATGGAACTGTACATGTTGAGTTAAAGCTCCATTTCTAACAGAGACATGTTTGCTCCTGGCACTGTTTTGCCTTTCATCCGTGGCATTATATTTTGCACTGGATAGTGGAAAATAGCTAATAAATACTAACAAATAGTAATCACACAAGTAGCCAGATACAAATCTTTATTTCTAAAATTTTCTGAAGGTGTACAGAGTTATAGGTGGGCTGCTAGTGGTTCAGCCTGTTAAACACCAGGTATAGAGGAGTTGGTTTATCTTTATCAACAACAGCAGGATAAAATACTAAAGAAAAAAATCACACCAAGGTCTGTCCTGTTTCAAAGAGAGAATGTTTTCTTTATTCACAAGATAATTGTGGAGCATATAGCACTACAGAATTGTCTGGTACAACTGGTATGGGTTTTTTGTCTGCTCAAGTAAAATGGAAGAGAAGTAACTCCTGCTTTCCTATCCCTTCCACAAAATTGCTTTCAAGCTTTTGATTAGAAGTCTTAAGTACTTATTTCTGCTTTAGAAGCTTGAAACTTTGTGAATGCTAAATAATTCAAATATGATAGTGTGGTGAAGCTCTTGATTTCAGTCCATTATAGTGAAATAAACCCTGTTAAAAAACCCTATAAATTACTTCACAGTACACTTTTCTTGATTTATTCAAGCAAATTTGGAGAGGAATAAATGAATAGTCACCTTTAAATGTAGTTGTTAATGTTTAACTGTGTTCCAGATGTTTTTTCAAGACCTCAATAAAAAAATTAGATTCATAAGCCAATGAAAATAAGATAAATTACTGGTGTAAAAACCTGAATTACTTCATCTCTTACTATATTGTACCTTTTAATATGCTGTCTGAATGTTGTTTGCAGGCAGAATTTCTCCTTTGAGCTTAGGTTTTGAGAGTGGTGATCTGATAGAAGGTCAGTGCAGAGCTAGCAGAGGCAGATTCTGTATTAACTTCCATCCAGAGCCAGTTCAGTCTTGACAGAATTGCACACATTAAGTTACTGAGCTGCATTCTGTTCTGGGTTGAACAGATCTCTAAGCCATGAAAGAGGAGAGCTGCTCTCAAGATAAGCATTTAGATAAAAGAGGAGCAAATCACCTTTAGTTTTCAGATCAACAGGCACAAAATACTTGAAATTTCATCGTGTGTTAGCTTTGCTCAGGATCTGACGCTGCTTCAGAGTACAGAGCCAAGTCTTGCATTTTTCAGAGGAGAGAATCCTCCTGACTGCTCTAAAATATGTGCAGTGTCATGAAACTGTCATAAATTCCAGATATCTTCAAAGCATAAAGTAATCCCATCCAGCTGTTATGGAGCATTTACCCTGGCTGGAACACAGCTACTTTCATTTTGAGTACACAGCTAATAAAAGTCCCAAAAAGGATGTGAGCATGCATGTTTCATGTTAAAAGAGGACCAATAAACAGGACAAACACATCCTTACCCATTCTTATCTCCAGCAGTATTTCAATTTATTTTCCATTTTTGTCAGCATTCTGAGAGATAATTCACTTCCAGAAGTCTGACACTGAAAAAGCAATTGTCACAAAATAGCAACAAGATTAGACTAATTTTTTGTTTAAGCCTTAAACTTTCCACATTTCCTAGGTACAGATACTCTTAGTGTAGCCCTGTAGTACCTGTCCTCTATTTCATGCAATGCTGCTTTCTGCTGGAAAGACCACCTAATTTTTACATTCTGTATAGATCAAAGCTACATGTCTTACAAAAAATTGAATGCTATGCTCAATGCACTTTGAAATCAAGCAATGCTTTCATTTGTGCTTGAGCAGTAAGTGTGGAATAACAAAACCAGAAGTAAAAGATGGTTCAGGTTGCTTTTTTTTTTTAACTTATTAAGACTAAGATAGGTCATATTCTATTCAAAGTGCTATATTGATTTTAAAAATGCACAAGAAAAGGACATGACTGTGCTTATGTAAGCCTGTATTCAAATACTGACTCCAGGGTGTGCATTCTGTGCTGTCTGGTTGATTCATCAGAGTAGTCAGGATGCCAAAACACTTCTCTCCTTGGTTTAAGCTGATGCTTTAGCCAAAAATTCTTGAGTTAAGGAAGGACATGCATCCTTTTTGTGTTTGGATTGGATTCTGATACAACAGAAATGTCAACTTGTTAGACTTAATTATGACAAAATTTAGAATAAATTATGAAGCTGTCTGTACCTCTAAGTGTTTTAGACATTAATGTCTGAAGCTATTACTGGATTTTGTGAGAATGGCTGCTTTTTTTATTGTTCTTCTTTGTGCCCAAACTGAAAAATAACATGTTTGATATGGAAAGAAACATTACCAGTCAATGGTTAAGGGTTTTGATGGTCTATATTTGCCATCTTCTGCCTTTCCAGAAGCTGGGATTGAAGAGGCAGTAGTTGGGACTGCTGCTAAGTCTATTCCAGATTATGTTCTTACCTACTGCCAGAAGGAGATAGCCACAGCTTTATTCCATGATTGGAGAGTCAGTGAATCCTGATTCAATGGAGCGTGGATAGCAGTTCTTTTGTAGTTTACCTTTGTAATCTTCTGTAATAGATACTCTTTTCGTTTGCATATGCATCTTTAAAAGCTTTTAAAAGCATTTTACTAGTAATTTTCTGCCATGGGAATAAGCCTGCCAAAGTCTGTACACTTAAACTTCAAATCTTGTTTTAAGGCTTTAATATATTATAGCACAGAATAATATTAATGGTTTTACTTTCTCAACCCACTTAATTAATTAACTAATACAACAGAGACATAGACACATGTTTTTATTTTCTTCATGTCCTGACTCTTTTCAGAGCCAAACCAAGTTTGGATATGGGAATCTCTCTTCCTTGTGCAGAACAAAGGATGGAGAAATAGCTGCTGTGCAGGATGCTCCTCTGCTAGAGTTCTGATGTCCATAGCTCAGGGAGATTGAACCCGTGGCTATGTCCAAAAAAGTGGTTAAATTACTTTGTTCTTAATTTGTAAGTTAGAAACCATGTTTTGTATAGTTGGGTTTCTTAATGTTTTTGGGGTCTTTTAGCTGTGGAAGTTTTCTGCAGGGATAAAAAAAAAGTAAGGAATTACTGGGTTATAATAGTTAACATCTGTTTCTTGCTTTTTTTAAAAAAAGTATTTTCAGTGACTTTAGAAGACCCTCTGTTAATTTGGGATTATTGCAAAAAGCAGTAGAAGAAAATTTTAAAATTAGCAGTACGCTGGTTTAAAACCACTTTAAAATGGTGAATTTTAGAAAAGTCATAGGTTTGCAGAGATCTTTGGTTGATGTAACGCAGAGCCCTGTCTGTTAAGCAGTCTAGAATGTTTCATGGGGAATACTGGTTTTAGTCTCTTTTTCTATATGAGCTGAAGGGAATACTTATTTTGTGGTGAGTGGTCCTACTCTGCAGTTTCCAGTTCAACAGGGGCTTGAGTAATGCTTGAAATGTTTCTTGGTTGTGGATCTACCAGGTTGTTCTATTACTATCTATTTTTCACTTTATGTTTTTATGTTCTGTCTCCAAAAAGGTCTTACAAATTTTTAACTCTGTTATTTACTCCTGGGAAAGTGGCTTCTACAGATATTTTTATTACAATGGTCTTACTGGTTTAACTTTTGTTGGAATTGCATTTTTAAAAAACATCTACCCCAAATACTAGAGGTGGCTTCATTCCCATCCTACATCTTAATCACTAAGAGACAAGGGCTGATAAATCTCCTTCTAGTTCACCTCTCTCCAGAAATGCTTATTCCTCATTTGACAATTTATCTGAAAGTATCATGCTTTAATACTTTGTGGTCTGAAATGTCTTGAATAATAATTCTAGATTAGATTCCAGCAGAACTCTCTTAATAGAGCCAATTACTTAATAAAAGCAGTAACAAAGAAGAAATTATGTCAGAGATTTTAGGCTGATGTTCTGTTTACCATCAATTCTTTGAGAAATAAGAGTTTAATGCAAGATTGATTTCATTATACTGACCAAGCTTTTTCAAAAAACCACAAGTAGTTAAAAGCCTTTAGGAAATAAAATTTGCTCTATTTAAGTGTGCCAGTTTTGTGCTCAAAAGCCCTACATGAAAAATTAAATTTTCAGTTTAAATAACAATCTGTCCCATTTCTAGATTTGTTTTTTACTGTCTGACCAATATTATACTTCTTTTAGTCTGAGAGGTAATAATAATTCATAATGCTTAGAGCAATTGGAAACAGAAACCAGTCCCTTTTAATTGTTTCCTTCCGTTGTATTTAATTCAGCTTCTCTGGATACATTAAAATTCTTGGATGATGGGTTTGTTTTCTGCTTGTTATCTTAATAATAAAAGCTGGACCCTACAAAATGATTTAGAAAAATGGGGTATTCTGAGTTTGGTTTTGTTTGAGAACCAACCAAACTCATAGACTCACTGTAAGTGGCCCTTTCCCCCCTGCAATGTTTATATTAGAAATTCAGCATTCTATGGATACTTACTAATAGTTAAAAGTGAAGTTTTTAGTTTTATACTATTGTAACATTTAAGGGAAGATGACTTTTGCTTGTAATTTCACTGTGGCAATGCCAGTTTACATCTTTCTCTTCCCCTTCCCACATCCCTTGGCCATCTCAGGGAGAGAGGGAGAACATTTCAGCCAAGAGGTGAAAACCAGGATTGAGCTTTTTCTCCCTCAGTGGATTATATAGCAAAGCAAATAAGATCAATCACACCTGATTTATATAGCCAGCTTGCCACACATGACTGTGACAAGTCATGTCTCCCTATCCTTCATCCTATGCCTTACTGGCACAGATGTGAGCTGAAGTGTTACTGGTTACAGAATAGGAGGAAAGAACTTTCCAAAAAGTAACTTCTGTAAATAGATACAAGTAGAAATTTATTTGCTTTAGCAAGCTGACATTTTTCCCTTTTTTCCCCCTTAAAACCTCATAGTGTGTGTTGCATATGTTTCCCTGATTTAAGTAACATTGAGAAAGTTTTAACCGGGCATTAATTTAAATCCAATTTCCTGTCTCTCTTGAGGAGAAAAGAGCACTTTTTTTCCTCCCTTCTTTTTTTCTCCCTTCTTTTTTTTCCCTTTTGCTTTTAAACGTTCCCACCCCTGTGGTTGGAGGAAGCTGTGTGCAAAGCTGTTCCCACAGACTGGGGGTCTCCAGTGCTGCCATTTCCGCGTGCGGCAGGAGCGGCTCCGGCCCCGGGCACTGTGAGCCCCAGCACGTACACTGACATCAGAGCCCGGACCTGCACCAGGGCCACTTCGCATCAAAAGAGCTAAAGCTGAGCAGGAAACAAAGATTTCCCTCACATTCTTCTAGAAATTGTCCAGAGTTTTGTTTTTTTCCTCTGTTGGAAGAGACTGTGGTTGTTGTTCATTTGAAGTCCAAAGCACTGCTTTGACAAGAAGTACAAGTGCCTTCATTCCCACCCTGCCTGGCACAGAACGCTGGCTCTGGGTGGAGTTTTCTGCCTTAGGAATGACAAGTTTTAGTGTCTTGTCAAAGACAGGTGATGATGATGACTAAATTGCTGTCAGGTGAAAGGTTGGCTCAGGAGATTGTGGTTCTGCACTCGTATGACTGGAGGTTTTAGTTCCTGCTGTTAAAACTTTGAAAACTGAGTAAGCTTCTGTTTGAGCCCAGTTGAGTGAGTTAGATATTAAAGCAAATTTATATTTCTTCATGCAAGTATAAAAGATACATGATATATTGTTCTTACTGATTGTTTCCTAACTAAAGTTTAAACTGACTCTATCCACTTAGCCTCTTTAACATTGTTTGACTGCCAACAGCCAAATATACAGTCATTTAAAAGGTCACTGAGGCATCTTGTTCATAATTCTTTTGGACTGGGCTGACTCTACAACAATTTATACAGTCTCAGGAGATGCATTTACCAGTGCCACTGAGTTTCCTATGGGAACTAAAAGATCAAGAGTGCAAGACAGCAGCTTTCAATTCCAGTTTCAATCCCAAAGATTCTCTGCTACTGTCAGCACTAAATCTGCTGGAACATCTTTATTTCCAAATGAAAATTAACTTATGTTTGTGATCTTGTTCACATAGGTTTCTATAGAGAAATTATTTGTTTAGAAGAGAAAAAATTGTCCTCATCTTTTAAAAATTTTGGTATGAATGTAGTAGAAGCAGAAAATAGAATGAACGTTAACAGAGGTAGGAGCACATTGTCTGATCAGGGATTTGGGGTGTACGTATTTAACTCATTTGCTTTTCTATCTTGGGGTGTACAGTTGCACCAAGTCCATTACCTTCTAGCACAACATTTTACGGCTTTTAACACACTCAGGCATACATTTAGCACTTTATTTTCATGGAGGGCTTAATATTTTGTGAAATTAATATATAGAATAACTGACTTTCTTATCGCTAATTTTTTTTTAAGTAGTGCAGTTGTTACCACAGAACTTTGGTATTGGGCTGTCCACTGTCTCTGCCAGTTTCTTCGAAGGCATTAAAAAGAAGTATTGATGAATTGGTGGCATGTAATAATTGTTAGATTATGGTTTTGATATTGCTTATATTTTTTTACCTTCAAGAATATTGACATCACAAACTTCAGCAGCAGCTGGAATGATGGCCTGGCTTTCTGTGCAGTTCTCCACACTTACCTCCCAGCCCATATTCCCTATCAAGAACTGAACAGCCAGGACAAGGTAAGACATTAAAAATCCTATTCTCAGGACTGCAATGCTTTAGTTAATATGACTTAATAAAGAACAATGAACTAATTTGAGTTCCAAAAACCCCAGTGTTACTCGGATTTCCAAATAATCTCTGTGTATTCTGGTCTGCCATAGCTCCTACCTATTGATGTGTTAGCCCAGAATGTACAATTAATGATAATAGATCCTAAAAACATTAGATTATTTCATGAATGCATGAAGAGGTATTTTTGTTTATGCTTTTTACAGAATAAATAATGTCTTCTTTAGTATTTTATAACTCAGTTGATCTTCACTGACAGTGATACTCATCATTATCTTCTAAACAGGCAATTAATAAAAATCTTTCATAAATTTTTGGATGATACTAAAACACATTCATTCCTGTGGCTCCTTTGAATTACTGTAGTCAAATTATAGACTCCATTTGAAGCAAAAGTAGTAGCATTATTATGAACATTCTTAGGGCCTTTTATTATGTTTGAAATAGTATTTCCTTGTTTTCTAACGTTTTTATATCTCACACAGAGAAGAAATTTTACTTTGGCTTTTCAGGCAGCTGAAAGTGTTGGCATCAAATCTACTCTGGTAAGATTTAAATGCATATTGAATGAATTATGACCCATTTATAAAAATCAAAATTACTCTGTTTTGTAGTCTCAAAAGATTTGGATGTTTATGCTTAAAAATAGCAGCAGATGAGCTCAGCTAGAGTTTATTGCACTAAATAATGACTGAAATACAGACCTGTTAAGCTTTAAAAGGAAGGTTCAACAACACTTATCTCTCAATACGAAAAGAAATATTAATAACGGCAATGAATTTGTTTGAGAAATAGTTATGGGATACATTTTTCAAGAATCCATTAAATCTGTCCTGTCTCTGACATACTTCTATATTATTTGGGATTTCTGGAACTCCTGAGCTACAAATCAAGCAATGTAATTTGTTCCTTTTTCTCAGTGTACTGTGAGAGTCGAGATTTGCCTCTTCGGTTAGGACTTCTTATTTTTCATCATTGCAAATAGTTGTAAGGTTTTTTCAGTGATTGTTTATAGGTTGTCTTACACAAATTTTAGAGAAAAATAATTAGTTTTCAGTAGTAGAGTATGTACTAGAAAAGGAGTATTTCTGAAGGTGTGGAACTGGGAGTATCCCAGACCCTTGTGAGTGATCACGAAAATGTTAGAATGGCCATTATCAGAAGTAATAATTGATACTTTTTCAACCTAAATTCTAACATAGCTGCCATAGTTAGCAACTAACAGTATGACAGAGTTTTTAAAAATAACACATTCCTTGATCCTTATCAGTGCTTTACCCCCCCAGCATTGTGTTTGCTGACAATGGCAGTGCAATTCCTGGGTTTTCGTACTTTGACTTTGGCACTGATTTGAAATGTGGAAGTTTCTTTCCAAGTGCTGATGTAAGAATGAGATTGTGGAAAATAACTGCAAAAATTATTGCATAATTCAGCCTTAGTCTAAATGGTTGCTTTCTGTCCTTCCTTTTTGTGAGGTACTTCATTACAGATACCCTAAACAGGCAAATTGAATGGAAGTGCAAGTTGTATCCATTTTAAGAAGTTAGTATCTATTTACATACCTACATGCACAGTGTATATGATGTGTATATTTAAAGATTTTTTTTTAATCCATATTACACGAGTAGAGGGTGAAGAAGGCTATGAAAACTCCTGTATGTAAATAGGAGTGGAATTCAAGTAGAAGTTACTCATCCTCTGAATAGGGTGTTCAGTTGAAAAAACTCAAAACTTTTTTTTTGAGTCCTGGAGATTCCCATATCCAAATCTTTCAAATGGAGCCTTACAGTAAACAGAAGTTACTAGAAGCTACATCACTCTGTTTTGCTTTGTACATGTGCTGAAGAGAGTAGGTGGGATTTAAGTATTTATTGATGCTTAACCTGATGGGAATTTTGAACTTTAATTAATATCTGGGTCTTGATTCTGTGGCTCACAGTTTCTGGGTAGGTTGAGTTGATTTGCAAGGCTCATACAGGGTTATGTGAACACTAAAGTCTGACTGTTGTACCAGCTGTGCTCAGTGGGGGACAGCTTGAGCATGTACAGCATCAGACATTGCAATCTTAAGTCAACAAAAGAACTATCTACAGATACGCTATTCGTTACATTTTGTAAGTAATACCAAGATATATGGAGGAAAACAGAGCTCTCTTCATCAGTGCTTTAAATTGTGGAAACTTGACAGATTTACCGTTCCCGGGAATGTGTGAAAACACTGCCACATTGCTCTCAAGGTTTTCATTCCTGATTTTGACCAATCTGTTTTCTGTGACAGGACATCAATGAAATGGTGCGAACTGAGCGTCCAGACTGGCAGAATGTCATGCTGTATGTTACAGCAATTTACAAATACTTTGAAACCTGAACCCTAATCATTCGACAGATCCATGGGATACAACCAGCATGAGCTACCAGCTGGAAATCTTACTGAAATTCTAATCCCCATTTCACTGAAAACCGGCAACATTTTGAGTCCCCTCAAACTTCAGTGACGCTGTCGTGGATTGCCTCAGATTGCTTCAGCTACTAAGCATGGAAACAACTGTTTAAAAGCAAGAACTTGTTGCCACAGTGCTTGGAATAACCCAAGTTATTAAGCTATTCAGATTAATTATGTAGCCTAAAGAGCCTGGACTATTTATGTGCTGCCCTTCCAGTCAGACTTCCTGAAACTTTCTTTCCTGGAAACTCTTCTTTCCTGGAAGAGTGAGATGAATGCTTCCTCTAGCGTATAGGAGACTGAATGTACAGATAAAGCTTTGAGAAGGAAAAGGATAACATGGCATCATATTACTGAACTTTCTGTAGCATCCTGATTCCACAGACTCTGAATTTTCTACCCACAGCATATGGCAGCCCAATACAGTAGAGTTCTTAATGGTAACTTAGTTACTGCCTTTACAGCTATTTTCCATCCTTTAAAATGTGCACAGTATTCTAGGAAAACAAGCTTTGATTTCATAATGACAAATTGAGGGGAAAAGTGCTCTTGATACCTCGAAAAATCTGGCACAGAAATCTTCATTCTAAAGCTTCATTATAAGCCTACCTCTGTCACAGTGATGTGGCTTTCATCTTTATCTTATGGATTGTAAAGACTAGCACATGCAGCTCCTGGCTTTCAGGGTATACTATACTTCAAGTAATCTGTGCAAACTCCCTGTGCTTCCATTATAACAGAAATGAATTAATAATCGCCCCTTGTTTGGCTTGTTCTTTCCTCTCTTCCTCCTTTGCCTGTGCAGCACATGCAGCTAGCCCAGGCTTTCCTCTACAGCAATATGAGCACATGTCGTGGATGTCTGTGGTAGAAGTTTGGAACTGGGATAGCATTTCCTCTGCAGAGAAGATATTCTCAATAAGTTGTAATAATGAAGTAGTTTGTCTCAAAATCCAGCTTTGCCGTGTTTTCTGTGTATTTTTCATTGGTCTTGCACATCCTCATCTGAGTGACAGAAGGTGAGATGTTCTCTGGGAAGGACTATGGAGGAACTGATGTAATGTGTGTATACCCAGTAGTCTCAAATACTGCGTGGAAATGACTCACTGTCACAAGGAAGGAATTGAGAAACTTTAGTCTGCTCAACTTCTTTTTTTTCCGAAAATGTACCTGAATTTATTTAGCAGCTCTTAAGCAAAAGAGTTTAAGTGCCTTAGTGATCATTGTATTGATATGTCCTGGCACTTCAGGGCCTGGTGTGGAATGTTAATGGCTCCCAACGATTTCATGGCTCCATTTGTCACGAGCTGTTTGTTGTAATCTTGTTTGTCAAATCCAGGGGAGACTTCACTCTGTCATTGCTTCTGCCTCTTGCTTTTCTGAACACTTTTCAGCAGTTCAGCCATGGAACATCTCATTAATATTAAGCAGAAGCCGACTTGAGCAGTGAGTTCTCTAACAGCTGCTAGTTATAAGCACAGGCTCTTTCAGCAGTAACCCCATTGTGAAGAAAATAAATCTGTTCTATGGTGCTCTTATGACTGTTAAGGACAGTTTGAATGTCATAGGTGTTAACCCAGTGAATGCAGCTGTGCTTGGCATCTGTGAAACTTCTTCATGGTATAAAAGCACAGATTTAACCCAAAAGTATTGCCAAATCCAAAACCCCATCATCTGAAGATCATAGCCCACGTGAAGAGTAATAATTCAGCATGTCTCTAGCATTGTATAAGAATACACATTTATACTGATATGTGCCTGTGAGAATGATGGAACTTTGCAGAATAACTACTTAACCCGTGCTTGGAGAAGTTTTCAGAGCAGCAGTGTCTCAAACATTCTTACAGCTCTTTAGAACTAGAAGTAGATACTTTCAGATTATTAATTGGTGAATTTGAAGAGCCAGCGTAATCTAAAGACAGTTGCAAGAGAGGTTTCGAGTGAAAAAGCTTCATTAATAGATTTTAATAAAAGTCTGAAATGCATTTTCCTCTCCTCTAGATTTCTTCAAATTTCTTTTTTTACTTCATTTTTTACATTTCAGTAAGAATAGTCTTACTGGAAAGACACATTACTGCTGTCTTGCATTCTATCTCCTACTATTAAATTCCAGATTTTGCCAGTCAGTGTTTAAAAAACCCTTCTGTTTATCCTCTGAACAGATATCCTTATTTATGATTGTCTTATTCATTGCCTTAGATTAAAAAAAAAATATTTTTCTAATGAAAAGGATAGCATTTCTTGATCTAAATTCACTCATGACCTGTTTTGGTGAGGTAATTCGAGCTTTGAGCTGATTTTTTTTCTGTCCAATGGTCATCTTCGTTTACCTGGAATGTTGTCAGAGTTCTTAACTGCAATAACACTGAGAGTGTAACCATTTGTCAAAAGAGAAATCACATTTGCCAGATCCTTTCTGTAAAAAACATGAGCTGCTGGTCTTCAGAAAGGAAGAGAGAGAAAAGCTAGCAGTAATTATAAAAGGGGTCTTGTTATGAAGTTCAGAGCTCTGTAAACTTTTTCTTGGTGTGATCTGTCTGATAAAACTCTGTGAATCCAGCCTAGGAACACTGGCCTTCATGAAGAATTTTTTTGTGTGCTGATGTATCTGAGCCTTTACATACGAGGTGCTGCACAGCTGCTGAGTGAAAGGAATGAAGCAATGGAAGATCTAAAGCAAACTTAATGCCCTGCTGCACTCTACAGTGTGTTTTTTTCTGAAGGTTCAAACCACATTCACTTTTGCAAGAGGAAAAATAGCTGTAGCCCTTCTGCATGTGGAATAAATATACTGTTGTGTTTGGTTTCTGTTCATAGTTAATCCTGAAACAGCCTGGGTTTTTGTTCATGTGAAGTGCAAGTTTATGCTGATTTACTTTCCTTTTAATCCAGAAAATATTTCTGAATGTTTTGAAAATATTTTCTCATCCATTTATATTTTACTATGTGCCTTGCAAATGCCTGTGCTGTAGAATTTTGGGGTTACTCATGGCTAGTTGTAGGGTGGGCAACAAAGTGCAGCTGTGGGGCATCCTGATGCAGGTACAGCTGTCATCCTCTGGATCCTGTGGATGGAAACACTTCCATAGGTGTTACACTTGATTTGGTTTACAGTTGGTTTTGTTTAATCCAATTTGGTTTGGCTGTCTGTTTAAATAGAAACACTAATTTAGTATCTCCAGTGTCTGGCCCTCACAAAAAATGTCTTATTCCCATGCCTCTGAAAAACTGAGTGACATTTTCACTTTTAAATTTGTGTTTGTGGATAGTTTATCCAGAATATAGTATATAATTATGACATATTCTGATTTAAAGGTAGATTTTAGTCTCTTTTGCATAAAATATATTCTTCAAGTTACATGTAGTGTTTCTGATAATTTTTTGTCTCCAATTTTATGAAATATTTCCACTGTTAGTGTTTTTCTGTAAAGTCCATCGTCATGTCTTAGGAGGCCCTTAATTTGCCAGAGCTAAATGAACTCTGCCTTAATTTATTGGTGTGAATTCCTATTAAGGTCTCTGGCAGCAGTGATGCTCTGGTTTTATGTGCATGAGGAGAAATAAATTGGACCCCTCCTGTACTGGTGCAGTACAGTGGTTTAAGCTGCTGAGGATCCTTGTGAATCATGTAGCTGTGACATTGGACTTCAGACATTTGGATTCTTTTGCATCACCAAAAGCTTACTTTGACTCAGTTCTATTTCTGTACAGATTTGGCCCAGGGCACAATTTTTATGCCAATCTAGTTTTAACCAAGATTATTTGGGAAGTTGGAGATTTGGAGAACTTGTGGTTGTTTTCCTTACTGCCTGTGCTTGCTTTGGGGATGCTGCCTGATGTTCAGATGGTGTGTGACAGTTCCTTCCAAAGCTGCCCCAGGCTGGCTGAAGTGATGCAGTTAGACCTTTAAACTGTGTTCCTGTGACTCCTGTGGTGATTTGACTTCTTGTTTGCTTCTTGCAACTAACACAGCCTCAGGCAGGAGCTACTAAGGGACAAAATTCTTCTGAGAAGGAATCCAGTTGTACACCTCCGTGCTACTTTCTGCCAGTTGTGAGTTATGCTGAGGTGGCCTAGAAAGAAGACCTTACAATAGTCATGTTCATGTTATGGACTGAGTTAACTGTATAGCTTGTTTGTGGTCCTTCCCTTGACTTGGTAAATATTTATTTCTGTTTTGATTTTATGTGCTGCCAAGCTCTATTTCTGCAATTTCTTTCTTTAAGCTACCATTACTGTATCCCTTTCTTTAAGCTAATAATAACCAGTTTAAGAAATTAGTTGGTGAGAAGTGCTATTTAAGTGTCTTTGTCATCCACGAGTGCTGGACATGCCATTGTGCTTTCCTGAGTTAGTTTGTGTTGACTGGCAAAACACAGACATCTCTTAATACATTTAATTGTCCCTATTTAGAAAGGTATCTTTAACAGTGTTTCTGCTTTCACAGGAGAGTGGCTGGAGGGGTTTTAAATTACTGTGTGGCTTGCTGTGTCCCTCCTTCATCTAAATTCCTTCTGTTATATTCCCTGATTTCAGAATGAGTGTTGTAGTACACTCTATAATTATAGAGCCCATGTTAAGCATCTGGAATATTTAGCAAGTATGCTGTGGATAGTTAATGCTAAATAACTTAAAATGTCGAGGTTTGTACAGTTTTGATTTCTGTTAATTGATATGAGTGTCTTTTTTCCTTATGTTTTTGCAACACTTTCCAGTTGTTTGGATGCAACACCTTTGAACTTGGTTTGACAAAGCCACTGTCCTAATCTCCTTGAGCTAATTCATTCTGTGATATTAGAATTATTTCCTAACAATGAAACTTTAGTAAAACCTATGAATACCCGATGACTTCCAGCTGACATTAGCTTTTGCTTGGACTATTCCTTACCACTGGGAATAGGCCACTGTCTGCCTCAGAGTTGCACATAAAGTTCCCAGCAGGACTTGAGGATGCAGAGCAGGAGGGTAAACTTCCGGCAGAATATTACAGCAGCCTGATGCAATTAAGCTGGTTTCATTTTAATCCCCTATTTTCAGGGGTTTTCAGTTTAGTCAAAATCATTTACTGAAAGCTGAAATGTGGCCTGCTAATTCTCCACTGGGAAGTACGCTTCTGTTTAATAATATTTTTATGAGATTGTATTTATGGAAATGGAAAGAAAAATGTCATAAACCTAGATTTGTTGCACTTTTCTAAGGCTTTTGTATTTTGCATAGTTCTAGAATATAAGGAAGCTGCTTGGGGAAGTCAAGGCTTAAAACCTGCTCTGCCCCAGCATAGCAGTGTATTATGTGCATTTTCACCCTAGTGATACATGTATTATTTTGATTGCATGTGTATTTATATGGTAGTGAGGGAGCCCAGCAGACATTTCCTGCTGCAGAGGAGCCATTGGCAGTCTCAGTTCCACAGAACCGACCTGTTCTGACTGTAGACTGCCCTTGCAATTATGGAATAGTCCATTTTTGATTCTGAACTCTCAGCCAATGGGGAGAAGACCGTTTCAACAAATGGGGAGAAGGGGGCTCTTTTTTTTGTTTTAGTTTTGGTTTTTTGGGGTTTTTTTTGGTTGGTTATTTTGTTGTTGTTGTTGTTGTTTTGGTTTGGTTTTTGTTGTTCCATTGTTGAAATTTCTCTGGAGGCTTTTAATGGTTTCCAATTATTGCATATGTTCAGTTAGGATGGTTACTTGGGAATCAGTTCAGCTAGGAGGGCACAAATACATGTAACATACTCAAGTAATTCTTGTAACTTACAACATTTCAGTTTGATAGAAACTTTTGGTTTTATGTGTATTGTAAAGTTAATTTTTCTGTCTATAAGTAGCACTTTTATGTGTATCTGAAGGGTTTTTTGAACAGAAATATGTTTTTTCTGTGTATTATCTAATGGGAAGAAAGTATAACACTACTAAACAAGGCATAGACTAGTTTGCCTCCAGACTGTAAGTTCATTTTAGGTCAGTATTGATCAAGAGTTGTTCAGTGTATCTGAAATAAATCAGTGATCCAAATTAATACTGGACAACTCTCCCGATCAAACCCAGAAGGGCATTAATTGTTATCCTCCACCTCTCGGACAAGGGTGCTTCCAGTTCAGGTGTGAGGCAGAACTGACAGAACAGTGTGATGAATTTTGGACTTGGTGAAAGAATGGAATTTTATTGATGCCTCAGTCTGACTTCACAGCACTATACTGGATAAGGACTAACCTTGTTTGAGGTGACACTGCAGCCAGTAACGCTATCTCCTAAATAGCTAATTTAAAGCTCACTTTCCATGGCCTTTAAAGATGATATGAAAACCAGTGATTCTAAAAGCTCTTATCCATCCAGCTTTTCTGATTTGTATTGCTTTTACTCTTCCTTGAAACACAGCTGTTGTATGTCAGTGTATGGGTTTAGTAATTCTTCTAGACAAGTACAAGTACTTTGCTTTTTTTCCCAGAATACTTTTGAATAGTTTACACACATCTTACATAGAGAGAG
Source organism: Rhipidura dahli (assembly GCA_013399225.1). NCBI lineage: Eukaryota > Metazoa > Chordata > Aves > Passeriformes > Rhipiduridae > Rhipidura > Rhipidura dahli. The sequence continues at coordinate 534,585 of VXAC01000847.1, forward strand.
GCTTTGCATAAATGTATAGATGTACCTATATGCACATGCATAAGTGTGTGTGTACAGATCTATACTCCTGCAGGTTCTGAGTAACATGGAACATGTTTCAAGAAGTGCTTGTATCCTGAATACTTAGGCTGGTGTATTAGTGTATACATTTAAATGGTAAGGAGGAAAAAAACATTTTGTTTGCTTCTGGTTAGAGCTGAGAAATACAGGTTTGAGGAAAATTTGGATGAGTGTTCCAATTGTATTTCACCCTGTTTCTGGTTTGAAAGGCACAAGTTGATAATCATTGGACCTTGAAAAGCTAGCAAGCCTATGTTAAGCTAAACCTTTTGGAGGACCCAGTATGCTTTCAGTTTGCAAGGACCACTAAAGACCTGGGCATTTACTCTCTCCATAATGTATTCTGTATGAGTATTTAGTATGTATGCCTTCAATTTGCCAATGTTGCCATGTTTTCTTCTTAATAATTCATGAAATAAAGGTTGCAAATATCGGAATGTTTGTTTGTTTTCTTGGGTGAAGCTGCTACACAAGGGGCTATTTTAATGTTGTTTCTGGCACTGTGTTTGTTCAGAAGTGTTGCAGGAAGTAACTGAGGAGGTTCATCCGCTATGGATGAGGAGTATGTGCAAAGGGCTTGTGTGCACATAACCTCAGGATTTTTTTGGAAGTCATATCTCTCTTGGAATACCAAGAGCCTTTACAGGATCTACCCCCAAAGGGTTTTAAGTGATAAGACAGTGAATACCCCAGATAAGAGGGACATGTTTAAGGCATCTGCTTAGCTTGTATTGTTCCAGAGAAGGAAATTGCAGAGAATATGTTCAGTTTAGGCAACTTCTGTAATACATTGCAGGATTACATTGCAGGATTAGAATTACTTAAATGTTACTTAGCCCACCACAAGTAAGGCAATTGTGTGCTCACTCCCTCTCTGTCTCTAAAGGAGCTGGGCTGGAGGGAGGCTGGGGACTTAATCTCTAGAACAGTTCACCCTATTTAAAGCAGATGCCTAAACATGTATTTTCCAGGTGAAAATAAATCTTAGAACACCTTAAATCTGGCTTGCTCTCAGATCATCCTGGATGGTAACTGTTTTCAAAATGCTTGTTTGGAGCTTGAATTTTAAGTGCTCTGGAATAAATTGGATCCAGAGGTTTGGACTGAGCTCCTAATTATTGTAAATATTGTTCTGAAATGCACTGGCTAGTATAGGTATTTTAATTCTGCCTTTTTTTTTTTTTTTTTTTGAGATTTTTGTGTGGTGTTTTCAGACTGTTCAGTAATCCAGAAAAGTCTTTGTCTCAGTAATGTTATTCTGCAAGAAAATGTCTTGTTTCTCCTTCCTTGGGGAAACATTCTCCCAGAGAACGCCTTGCAGTCCTTCCTGCAGTGTCTGGTTGCGCTGGCGGTGTGTAGTTTAAGAACATGCTTGATTTAAGAAAACTCTTCTTAGTTCTTAAAATGAATTTATATCCTGTTTTTAAGCATGATTCTTCAGTTTTCATACTTTTTTTGCTAATAAATGTTTCAGAAGTGTAGTGTAGTAGACTTATATCAGAAAATAGATGTTTTTCTTTTCTGTAGCAAGCGCATGGCAGCACCGTGGGAGGGACTTGTCCACCTGCAGTGGGCATCTGGAAGGCAGGACATGGGCCAGGCCTGAGGGATGCTAAAACTGCAGTGTCTGCACAGTCTGTAGAGCTGCAACTTTTCTTTCCCATATCCACTGAAATAATATTCCCTCACCAAAGTATTTTCATGGATTGCTTTCCAAGCTGTCACTAGAAAATTTTGTTAAAAATGTGAAACCAGCTACATAAGTGTGTCTAAGTTGAATATAATAAAATTGGTGCATTCATTTTTAAGATCTTACTGTAATGAAAAGCTGCAGCTATATGGAGTAGTCAAATAAATACCTCAGAAGCAACAGCAATATAATATTCCACTGTATTAAATCACAAAAGCTAATATTGGAGTCATGGTTTTTCTGCAATTGAATTCTGTGGAGGAACTTGGTTAGCAATACAGAACTTCTGCTAAATTGTCATAAAGGATTTCACAATTGCTTTGATCAACAGAAGAGACTTGGATTAAATCATGCATGTTGCAGAGAGCTGGGTGTAGTTCCACAAAGGGCAGAGATCAGAGGGGCTCATGAAGATGTGCGTTATTACCACGCAAAAGTATTTTAGAGGAGACCCTTATCATAGAAAGTTAAGTCCTTTCTTGACTTTCTTATTAACTAGGAAGCTATTACAGCCAGCAGCTACTGCTAGAACTTAAAAAACAGAGAAAAAGGGATCTGAATTCTGTGCCCCTCTCAGCTCCCTCACTCAGTGCTTTGTGTTGTTTTTTTCAGTACTATCTTTACTTGAGCCCAGCATTTCATGTTGAGATGTTCTCATAGCTCAAGCTGTTTTTTTGTTTTCATCCTCAATACTAAAGGCTGAGTAAACTCTTCTTTGAATTTGCTCGAAAAGTTGTGATGGCACTGAGGAAGCTCCAGTACCTTCTCTACAAATTACTGCTTGGTGCTGCAGCCCAATACCTTGAATGGGGAAATTGGCTAATTAGTGTCTCTGTTCCTGGCAGCTGAAGATTAGAAGAGCAATTCTGTCTAATTAATTATTTTTATTAGTTTCATTTCTATCAGAATTGATTTGAAACTTCTCCAGTGCAAGTCTTTGTTCAGAAAAAAAATTGTCTATGAATTTTTAAAGAAGCAGATGAGGGACAGGTGCCACCAATTCTAATCCAAGTTAAGGTTTTTATTAGTCTTTGTCTGCTATTGCCCTGTGTGTCACCATTGTTTAACCCTTTTTGTAGAACTGAATTTCTGTATATGAAATGCCCTATTTGAAAAATATGATGTTGACTTTTCTTAAATGGTCTTTGCTCTTCAGGATTTTCAGTTCTTTGGAACCTTCTTAATCTCATTAATAGGGTAGACACAGTAGTGTCTTATCACAGTATTTTTGCTCTTAGATATTTGCATTGATTCTACAGTGTGGGGCACTATTTGTGCTTCTCTCCAGTGCTGTGCATAGCTCACTCCCTTGTTTATGTCCTTTTCTTAAACCATTTTAGACTCCTTCTTCACGCCAGAAGCCTAAAAGTTAAGCTCTTAAAAATGAAAGAAACTTGAGAAGGAGACATAACAGTCTGGAGACAACTTCACTGAGCTGTTGACAATATCATATTTTTCAAAAATAAATATCCCAGAGAGCACCAAAATGCCACTGTGTTGAGTTAAGGCTGTGTCTCCATGGGGCCACACTCGGAGTCCGTGGGCTGCACCAGGGCACAGCCTGCACTGGGCATAGCCAGTGCTGTCTCTGCAAAATCTCAGCTTCACATTGTCAGCTTTGCAGTTCAGGAGCTGCAAAAAATCGCCCCCTGAAATGGCTGCTCCAAGAAATTAATACAGCTGGACTTCAGTCTGGGCACAGAAGAAATGTAAAGGGAAGGTTTGCTGCCATTGTCCTCTTGGCCAGAGGTACATCTGGCATTGGAATGGGGTGCTAAAACATAAGCTCAACTTCATAAACCTCTGAAGATGTGTCATTTTGCACCAACATTTCCAGCACATGCTATTCCCTAGCAGGGAGTGGTGGGGAGCAGGGTCAGCAGCTACTTTTTGTCTTGAATTTGTGTTGTTACAAAACTGGGTAATACACAATGTGTATTTTATCAAGTTAAATAAGGGTTGCCCTCTGATTGCTCCTCAGAATAAAATGAGAATAGTTCAAGTGAAGAAGAATTAAGTGACTTCTGCTGGGCCTTTCAACTCCAACAGTTCATTTATTGTGTAAAGGTAAGTTATATTTTAGCTGTTGCTCTGCAGCTCCCACATGATGATTCATGCTACCAGTTTTTCTTCTATTAATAGTTTACAGAGAGTGCTTAAATTTAGATTGAATTCCATCTCATAGTCTGTCATGCTGAATAGCATTGAGAGAAATAAAGCCACAGTGTGTTTGGGCAGTGCCTTTTACGGAGAGTAGTCAACTCCTGATACGAAATTACTGAAAATCCTTCCTTTGTTCCTGACCCAGAATGGATTTAGACTGTGTTGGGGATATTGTTTGCATTTCCATGTGAGGGCAAATCTTACCTTGACTTCAGCTTCTTTTTCTTAAGCCTTTGGTAAAAGCTGAACTCCTCCTATGCCAGAATTGAACAGTTTGTGCAAAAGCTTCAGTCTCTGACACAGGAGTGTCCTTCATTATGATTCTAGCCATGGGTATTTCCAGAAAAATTTTGCATTTAACTTTGTTAAAGGAGATGCTCTTCAGAAAAATCTAGCTTTTCCCAATGTTGATTTTAATGCTGTCACATATTTAATGTTGAACAATGCGAGGGAAGTAATTGCATATCTACAAACACACATACAGATTTTAATTTATGTATCTATATCAATCTGTCTTTAATTCTGAAGGATATGCTGGTGTATCCAAAGGACATCAAGTAACTATGCCCTCATCCCTTCTTTTAGACTAACACAGGTGTTTTTCATTGCTTTTGAGGAGATTCAGGCACTATTTGTGGAAATGGGATATGTTCAAGTCAGAACACACCATTTAAATCTCCTGTTTAACAACATTGAACACGTGTGCTAACGCAATACTCAGTTTGATGTTTCTTGGCAAAATATGCATCCCTCAAATGTAATTTTGCACATATTAAATAATTCTGTCTGGTTAGAAAGAAAAGGTTCATGACAGAGAAGAGCCTCGGAACTGATAAAGCATTTAATCTCTTTGTAGACAGAAATAATTTTTCTCTTTAAAATAAGATTAATTCTTCCAGATTCTGTTTTAGGCAAACTGATCATTTCCAGTCCTCCACGTGGCAGCCTTAGTACCTGGGTATGATTTTCTGCTTCCCAGGCTGCATTTGGTTCTAAGCCTGTTTTGTGTTTCAGGGGAATCCTTGACATGCCCAAGGTGTTGCTCGTGCAGCACCAGCAATGAGAAGGGTGAGTTTCCCAGTAGGTCTCGAGCATGAGGTTTTTATTTACTTTGCTCTCACCTTTTTGAAGGAAGCATTTCAAGGGTTGATCTACACAGGCTTTCTAGAGTTCACTGCTTGAGCTGAGTTGCTCAGTCTGAGAAGTGCAAATACTCTTATCACTACTTTTCAGCTGCCCAAAACTCAGGAGTTTGGCTTGTTCTGTGAGACCATGAACAGGATGTTACTGCAGCTCTGCTTTCCAGGAATGAGAAAACCTTTCTTGGCTCTATGTGGCAGAATCAAAAAATTTAATTTCTGTCCTTGCAGTTCTGGACTCCTTTCAGCTCAGAGCCAGCTCTGAATGTGTGGCAGTATGTTTGCATGGCTGCAGAGGCTGCTGGAAGCTGTTTTGTTTCCAGGTGGTTTCAGCCTGTCTCCTCATGTCATCCCTTCTCAAACTGTGCCTGGGCACAGCAGTCATAGTAATGCTGATTTATTCTCCAGAGTGACCAAGGGAAGTTGCACTCTCTGGTGCTGCCACCCCTGCATATATTATAAAAAACAAATGATATAAAAGCTGTTTGTATTCCTTACTGTCAATTTACTGTCATTGGCCACTGGTAAGGGAGGACATAAGTAGAAATACCCAGGGATAAGGACAACTCCGTGTGCACATGGAATATGCACAAGAACTATGGTCTGATACTTGACAGGGACAATGGCATAAAACCAATAGAAAACCAATTAATTTTTTAGTTCAAAAGAAAGGCAACAGATCTAGTCTGATCTTACTATAGTAATGGAAGCTATCCTATCCAATTGCTGAATAGGACATAAAACAGCAGCTGCTCGTTATAAACACAGTTACTTGTACAGAAGTGAGAAATAAGCATGCAGAAGACATAGAGGGTGTGGCCCAGTTGCTCTGGGAGATGTTAATACTGATTTTTAACATCTTGGATCACTGCAGAATTCCCAGCTGCACTAAGATAAAACCACTGGGTGACAATGGGGATCTGATCTGCCATCCACACTGGCGTGGTTGGTGAGGGAAGGAACCAGTAGTTTGGTGCTTCTGGTGTCAGAATGCTTTAATGGAGGGAAACTAATTTCTAAGAAACTTTAGAAGCTGGTCAGGGAGCCATTATCAGCCAGTCCTCTGAAAGTACTTGGACGTTTGCTCTGGATCTTCTTTGACTTGCTGACTTAAATCTACATAGTCTACAACAATTTTAGAACTGGTTAGCAGCAAAAATCAAAGAGTTGCAACTGGGAAAAGAAACACCCAATGATGCATTTCTGGGGTCCTTCAAAGGTGTGGTGATCAATATTTGTGATGTGGGAAACGTAAGGTGATATATTGAGGATAGGCTGGTTGGAATAAACCAGCCTGACAGTTCAGCAAAGGGGATTGACTGCAACAGCTTTGGGTTTAATGTATTCAGGAACGAAATAATATTTAGAAATGCATCCCTGCTCCTTAAAAGTATTTTGATTTCCAGCTTTCATTGATTCCAGTGGGAGAGAGTTTTGAGGCTCTTGGGCCAAAGAGTGAGGCAGCCTCTACAATACAGAAAATACTGCCCTGGAAAGGAACAACGCCGAGCAGACACAGCAGAGCCTGGCAGGCAGCTGATTTTGACTTGCCCCTCTAGTTCAAAAACAATTGCACAGCATAAAATTTCATGGAATATCACCTAAAAGTGGGAAAATACTACCTCTTGTACAGGGCAAACATGAGGCCATTTCATGAATAGTATCCCATTCCTAGTGTCAGCATTTTTTAAAAAGCTCTGGTAAACATCATGTAGGCAGGTGGCATTTCTAAATCTATCATTTATGCAGCATGTTTTGATGAGGCTTCTAATTTTCTCATCTCCCACTTTTGCTTTTTCTCTTGACTTGACTAGTCAGTGTATGTATTCCTTAAAATCATTTCATGTTACTGTGTGGTAAGTTACTCCAGCCTTTTCTGTAACTTCCTGGGAAAAATTAGGTTGTTTTTTTTTTTCTCCCCAGAGGATTCCCATTGTGTTTGGAGCAGCCTTCACTCCGTGCTGTAGTTCCCAGCTGTGTGGCTGAGCCCATGAAACAGCCCATGAAACAGCCAGCCTTCCTGACTGGGGTAAGAGTGGAGGGGAGGGCGGCTCAGGTGCTGGGTGCTGCTGCCAGTGCTGAATTTTTAATGCTTAGATGCTCATAGATTTTGAGCTTGGCACTGAAGGGGCTGGTGCCAGTTCTGCTACTTCTTTCCTACTGTCTCGCTACAGTGAAGAAATGTAAAGCATTGTTCATGCTGTTGCTGCCAGGAAAGGCAGGGTAAGCGGTGCTGTGTGTCAGGGATGTGGGAATGCTTTTGGACAAGGCAGGAGCAAAGTCTCTCTGGAGTGGGGAATCCTAGACTAAAACCTCACTGCATGACACAAGCACCCGACCTGTGGCAGTCCCTGCACAGAGGAGCCTGGTCTGGCTGTCACTGAGATGGATCAGTCTGTCATAGGCCAACCTGCCATGGAGTTGGTGGGAAATGTGGAGTCACACTGGTGGTTTTTCCTGTTTGCAATGTCCACCCAATAGGAATACATAGATTACTTATTACTAAGAGGAAAACTTGAAAAATAGAAGTTAAAAAACTTAGGAGATGCCCTCAAAATCCAGTAGAATCAAATTCTTTAGAGGTTCTCTCCCTGCTTCAAAATTGCTGCGAGATGAGTCATGGCTGTCCCCGGGTTCTTCGGAGGAGCGGGAGCTGGTTGGGGATGGGCGCATCCCCAGGGGCACCGCAGGCAGGAAATGTGCTGTGTGCTGGTGGGATCCACAGCCACCTACCCGGTGGGAATGTGAAACTGCTGTCAAATAGTCAATATCTCTGCAGAGAACTCTTAAACACTTCCAGAGTAGTAATGCACAAGGGTTCCTTTCCGTAGGTAGTAGTGGCAGTTAGAAAGAGAGCGAAGTTTCTCTGCAGTCTGACCCGGTGTCCCCCGCAGCACAGCACCGCAGGCCTGTGGGGTACAGCTGCAGGCTTCGACTCGCTGGGTGGGTTTTCCAGCCTGAAAAGAAGTAGATGCCTAAAATAATGTAGTGAGAAAACCCTCCTCTGCTCTCCTCCCCTCTGCCCTCTCCCCTCTCCTTTTCCCTTCCCTTTTCCCTCTCCTTTCTTTCCTCCTTTCATTGTATGCAGATCAAGCCCAGTCAAAGCCAGCTTCTGTCACTTGCAGGTCCCTCACGACAAGCGAGGACTCTCAAGTAAGTGCCCTCTCTCCTCTAGCCCCGCTGCGGGGATGCTGCTCCGGGCTGTCCGTGTTGGCACCGAGCCCCGTGGTGCCGGATCGCCGCCGGACGCCAGGTAAAGCTGCGGGGCTGCCGGGCGCCCATCCTGCCGGGAGCGGGAGCCGTTCCCGCGCCCGCCGCCGCGCCC